>PVJA010008525.1:0-64191 GCA_004027025.1 Myocastor coypus | reverse complement strand
TGTCTTCAAGGTTGGAAACTCTATCTTCATTTTCGTTCATTCGGCTCTGCCAACTTGTGATCGAGGTTTTATTTTCTTGTATATCTCTTTGAAACTGTTTCATGCTATCTATGTCTTTCCTATATTGCTCCGTCAGGGAGTCCATCATTTTTCTATTCTCTAATTTTTTATCGATGTCTTCTTTAATAGTATTGAAGTCTGTCATTATGGTTATTCTTTCTCTCTCTAATTCAGAGATTATTTCTGTTCTGTTCTCCTTTCTACTTTTGTGTAGTTGTTCCCCTTTGGGATGCTATTGATTTCGGCATGTCTTTGTCAACTTTAGATATTATTTCTGCTCTGATGTCCTCTATACGTTTCTCCAGCCGTTTTTCCACTTCATGTATTTCTTTTTTTACTTCAGATGTTACCTATGATCTCAGTTGCTCTATAAGTTTCTGCAGTTGTCTATCTGCCTCTGATGCTACCAACTCAGAGGTTTCTTCTGCACGATTCCCAGTTTCTTCCATGGTAGTGTCTTCTGTATTTGATTTGGGTGGGCACAGGCCCTGTGATTGCATCCTACTCCTTGTTGTTATCATTTTGTATGGAAGAGATCTCTGCACTTTGGTGGCATTATGCTGTGTCTATGGGCCTTTGGTCTGGAGACTCCAAGTTGGTTCCCCTATATAGGTTCCTGACTCTGTGTTGGAGCTCGGGTTGTTAGCTGCTGTGAAGTCCCGCGGCTGTGCCCTATAGGTGGAAGTGGAGCTTTGGGATTGAGTAGTCCTGGTAGGCTCGTGGACCAATCGGTTGCCAGACGAGATGTTTGATGGGTTTGGTACTGGAGCTTGGGCTGGAGGGGTTAAACAAAAAGTGGGGGGAGGGGAAGCAGGGAAGGGGAAGGCGGGCCAAGGATCCTGACCCCTAGCACCGGGTCAGGGCTGGAACAGGAAGTTAGTCACAGGAACACAGAGGAGGGGCAGAAGGGCGGAGGCAGCTTACCCCCGGCGGGCGCGCGGGCCTGGCTAGCACCAGGTCCGGCATGGCAAAATTTGACACCAGTAAAAATCAGACATATTAAACTACTATCATACAATGAGAAACATTTCATAACCTTTTACGTTATGTGACTTTCTCTCCATCATCATATCTAGTTATCATACGCTAAGTCCTCTGGAGTACAGTGGTTTATACCACTATCCTTGGTTTTGAAAACTTTAACAAATTTGAGGATTACTGTTCAGATCATTTGCAATTAGTTTATTTTTTGTCTTTTCTTTCTTTCTTTCTTTCTTTCTTTCTTTCTTTCTTTCTTTCTTTCTTTCTTTCTTTCTTTTCTTTTCTTTTCTTTCTTCTTTTTGTATTTAGGACAGGGTGTACATGGTCTCATTACATAGATGGGACTCACAGTGTTTCTACTACTTTCAGTCTTTCAAGTGGTAGGGTAACATGCACGCACCACTATGCCCAATCTTCTCTTTTCATTCTTACATGTATTGTACTAGTATGTGTTCACAGCAAAGTTACTCGTCTTCCATGCCCAACCCTTTGGAGGGAAGTCATTCCACACAGGCCTCACTTAGAGAACAGTAGTTACATACTTCCTTATTCAGGGCATGATGTCTATATACATTATTGAGATTCTTTTAAATAAAAGATTTATGTGTTATCTCTTCAGTTATTTAACCACTAATTTATGTCAGGTTCAATTCTTAACCATTTATTTTATACTTTGTATTTGTGAAGAGTAAGCTTCACTGTGCCTGTTGGAATGTCTTGGCAGGTGCTCAGGGAGAGGTGAAGCATATTTCTTTATATACCTAGGTGGATGATTTCAGTGGAACCTTAAGTACTACATGTAGTCCACTGTCTCTTCTAGTTCTGCACTTCCTGAAAGCCATGAAGTATGCAGCTTTGCTCCACCACACACTTCCACCATAAAGTCCAGCTTGGAGTCAGTTGAACACAGCCTGAATATTTGAAACCATAAGCCATACAGGACCTCTTCCTCCTTTACCCTATGTGGGTCATGTATTGGTACTCCACTAATTTGCTGCACCTTTGCCTATCAAAATCTCTTTGCATCAGCTCCTATGTTTGTTTGACATGCTACCTGCTAGGTGTGTGTGTATGTATGTGTGTATATGTGTGAATACAGATACATGTGTTTCCTTGATGCCACTACAAGGTGCTCCACATTAAACATCTAGATTCTTCATCACAGTCCTATAATGATCCATTTATTAAAGAAGTCTTATCTGTATTCTTGTACTGTGTTGAGAATAGTGTTAGGAAACCAGGTTGTGGACATTATATGATCATTTTTTCACTGGTCATATTCATTTTAGTTAACAGGAGAAAATATTTTAAAATAATTGTATACTAGTAGATAGACAGACAGATATAGCTATATGAAAGCATATATACATGTCTGTGTGTCTTATTTAAATTAAGCTAAATACTACTTTATACGGATATCTCTAACTGCAATCCATCATCACAAGCTAATTTCTGGAACTCAACTTAAGATGTATGCATCTAATTGCATTCAGTTTTAGCTCTATGATTTCTACATTTCTTCACTGTGCTATTTTTCCTTTCCCTTGATGTTCTGATGTGTTAGAAACTTTGTATTGTCTCACTGCTCCCTAAGGTCCTATTCCTTTGAAACAACTGTGTCTCTATTGTTCAAAATTAAAAATTTCTTCAAGTTTACTCTCTACCGATCCATTCTGTTATTGAAACCCTTAAACATTATTTTTGTTTGCTTCATTTTGCTATTTTGCTTTTCAGTGCCAAAATTCTTATTTAGGATATTCTTTGTTTCTTTTTTTGCTGAGGATTAAAAATTTCTATTTTCCCTTTGCAGGTCATTGACTTCAATTTTTATAATAGCTAAAGTCTTTGTGAGGTAATTTAACTAATTTAAATTTAACCTCAATATTCATTCATGTCTGATGATGGTTCTTATTCTTTTTATGTGAAGTAACTTTTATGTTATCCCGAGCATTTTGTACATGAGATTCCGCATCTTAATTAAATCCTGTAGATAATGTTATGTTGCTTATTGTTTTACCTCTGAGTAATTTCTTCGACCATGCTTTGTTCTGTGACTAAAAGTTGGGGGAAAGGGAGAGGACGTAACTGGGGTTTACTGTGTGCTCGTGATACTGTGGTGCCTCCTGTCAGAGGGCAGGGCTCTCACCTTCATGATTTGCACTTCTCTGGGTCTTCATTACCTTCACTATCACAACTATCACTGTTCATGGCTTGATGATTGCATTACAAGGCAGTAAAACTGAAAGCGAGATGATGGCAGAATAGTACCACTTTCTCTGAGCATTAAAAGACCTGTTTGCTCCTCTTACAGACAGAGCTAGACAGCCTTCTGAGCTCGGAGTACCTGGGCCAGTGCCCACTTCCAGGTTTTTTGTTTTATCCTGTCCAGATCTAAAGACAGCAGGAATGCAATTACTGCATACTTAGTGAAAATTGCAGTTATTGTCTTCCTTTTCTATTCCCAAGTTAGTATTTATTTTTCAGAGTCCTCCAATAGCTATTCTATGCATGATGTCTAGGTTTTCCTCTTGAAATGAGCAGGAGAAAGAGGATGAAGTGTGAATATCCCACATTATGCAGAACCTGAAACCACATGCAATTTTTATTTATTTATTTATTTTATTTATTTATTTTAGAATTTTTTGACTTTTTTTTTTCTTGTTTCAGAACTTTTGTTTGTTTATTTATTTATTTTTTTAATGGCTGGCTCAGCCTGCCCTGAGGGCAGGGCTGGCGCAGCATGTGGTGCGGTCCTTACAGCAGCCTAAGCTTTCCTAAGTAGGCGCTTTAGACCACTGAGCCATCCTGCCGGGCTCCACATGGCAATTTTTAAAGATATCATTACAACGTGTAGCCAGAACGTCTGAGTTATTTCCACCATTAACTTTTCTTTCTTCTTCATTCCTGCATGTGTTATTTTTTCTTTCCCTTCCCTTTTTTTTTCTTACGATTCTTCTCTTTCTGCTTTGTTTTGTTCTCTAAATTCTAAGTTGTTTACATTTCTCCATGAGTATCTAAATTTACTTAAAAACAGCATGATTAGAAAAGAGCTTATGAATGTGTTGCTACATATATAGCTTTCTGACTTCTCCTATATCCAAGAGTGCAGTTACCATTTTCCTGTTGTACGAAACAGAAAACTAGCCTTGATTATCACTTGCTTCATACCACTCCTCCATCCAACATGAAACCATCGAAGTGACCTGTAGCTTTTAACTCTTAACCACTTCCTTATCGCTTTTATTTGTATCCCTGTTCAATCTAATGTGCATATTCCTCTCTTCTTGACCACTACAGTAACTTCTTAGCTGTTCTCTTATTTCTGATTTTATTGAGCCATCAAAATCACTTTCTACATCCAATTCATAGTGACCTGTTCAGGATGAATATTTAACCAGCTCTGTTTAAAATCTTCAAGGCATATCTATTGCTCCGATGAAAGGTATGGCCAACAAAGTTGTAAAGCTTGACTCCTATTTCCCACAATCATTTCATGTAAGCCATATATTGGCATTGTCTTTCTTTATCCACTTCTGGAATGTTCCATCCTCCTTTGTCCCATCACAGGAGCTTTATCTATATAGCTATATTGTTGGGGACCAGCCTGTATTGGTGGATGTCTTGATTACATTTATCTCATTGCTGAAACAAAATATATGACACTCAGAATTAAGGATGGGAAGGTTTATTTAGCTCACAGTTGGTGGAAGTTTCAGCCCATACTTGGCTGGCTGTAAGAGAGAATGGCACATGGCAGTGAGTAGCAGTTCATGGAAGCAGAAAGTAGCAAAATTAGCAAAAGTAAAATGGAGAGGAACAACCTTCTTTCCCTCCCTTACATTGTATGTGGGCTACCTACCCCAGGGCAGGCATAACACTCGTACCCATAACACCAACACTGGACAATGAACCAACCCAAAACTCTAAAAGCCTACCTCATGAGTGCATGAGGTTTTGGAGGGGGCAGCTAGACACAAATATAATAGTGAGGGACCCAGATGCTGACCACCATGCTCTCATGACAAATTACCATCTGTTGTGGACAACAGAAAGAAAGCTGTTTCCCTAATAACTGGAACAGGCATTCAGTTGTGGAGAATGGGCTGTTCCCCTTTTAGCCTCTTTCTCTTTTATAAGTTTCACCTGGGTTCCTTATTTTTTAAAAATCTTCAGTTGTGTCAAGAATGATACATGACTCTGTTCCTGCATGCTTCCTGCTGGTTAAAAAAATGAGTTGATTAAGGAAGTTAGCAAGCTTGTGTACTAGAAGCAAGTCTCCTCTTAGTCCCCCCATGAATTTTGTATTTTTGTCTTTGTCTTTCTTCCAACCTTGTCAACCCCCCAGAAAGCATCTGAGGATTTGATCCATCCCCCACATTATAACTAAATAAAATCACACACACACACACACACACACACACGCACACACACACACACACACACACACACACACAAAGATTCTTCTGTCTGGATTTACCATATCCAGGTAATAACATTGTCACATCTCAGCTAAATTTTATTGTGTCAGTTAATCAATACTGGAATCTTATGGATAAATCAAATCCTCTCTCATTAGATTCTCATTGCACCATGAGATTTTCCTTCATGGCATTTTCACTTTCCCTTAGATGCCTAAAAGCTTGCAATGCAAAGATTTATGTGGAGGTCAGCTACCCCAAGTCACTAGGAGCTATCACTGCAAAATCTCAGGCTACTTCTTAGGCTTTCTCAATCAGAAATGCTTTCTTAAACAAGCACCTAGGTATTTTTAGGAACATTAGTACCTGAGAGGCAGTGGTGTACAGCTCATCATTTTGTAAATTGTTCTTTTGATATGCTAGAATTTATTGAGATAAGATTATTCTTATTTTTTTTGAGATTGTGGAGATTTTTATAGTTGACTGTGATAGATTATACATAGCTCTCATCTTGTCTTAGTACAAGAAAAATCTAAATTGAGTAACCATGGTACTGCGCATGACTTAAACTACATTGTGTACAACCACACATCAACTCTTTTTAAAACCCTAACTTTCATTGCTTTCTCATAATGTGCTAAGAATAAGTTTGAAAGTCTCTAGTGGAGACCATATTATCGTAGTTGTAGATTTTTTATTAATTTGCCAGCATCCAATACTTACTCACTAAGTTGAGAACGCACGAGGCACATTTCTTTGTTACCCCTTGCTTGTATAGCTTCCCTGGTTTCCATGGTGACTGTGCTGGAATGCCATGCCCACCCATGTGAGCAAGGTCACACCTCTGGCATTGAGATCTGCAGTTACATATGGAGGTTCAGTCTGAGTCTACTTCTTTTAATAGGTTTGCTTCCTCCCTTATCTGTTTCATGTTGATGAAGTTTTGAAAAGGCAGGGGAAGGAGTGAAGAATGAAGCAATTTAGGCAAGGTCAAATGGAAGGATGAGGTGGCCCAGCCCAGGTATCTCTTATCTCTAAAATATTTCAGGCCGGATTCAAACTGAGTTTATTTCTTCTTCAGCCTCTCCTACTTCTAAGGTGAATTGGATTCTACGCTAGAATGCTTTGTCTTAGGACTCCATATCCTGCAATAGGTATTATGTCAATTCTTACTAAGTGTTAAAAACAGGCAAATGACTAATCCAGTCACTGACACAGAAAAGGTGACACTTCATCACTACAGAAGCTGACCAGCTTAGGAACTGAACTGCTTGGAGAATAAGAGTTTGAGTGGCAGTAGTGTAACTTTTTCCAATTGCCCTTATTGAGACTGAGACACAATTGAAGACAATTTTGAGAGCTATTTCTGGTAGTGTTAAGTGATCAGATCCTTATCTGAAAAAAACATGTTCAGTGCTGGCGAGGTAGCTCAGTGGAGTGAAGTGTAGGCAAGTGCAGGGACCACTGCTCCATCCCAGGCATCACATGTCATTTCAGTTCCACCCCTAGGGTGCACTGAACCAGTCAGAGTCTGGGCATAGGGGAGTATGCCTGTAATCCCAGAGGGGGTGAGGCTGAAAACAGGAAGTTCTCTGCGAGTCCGAGCTGTGTAGTGAGACCCTGCAACAACCAAATATATTTTTTTTTGAAGAGACAGAAAAGAGAAGAAAGAAAGAAAGCGAAAGAAAGAAAGATGTTCATCTCACTTTCTGTGTAATCATAGTTTCTTGTGCATAAACAGAGCATCTACTTGCCTTAGCAGAACCTTGTCCAACAAAAATGTTCACAAAGGTACATTGTTCTTGCTGTTGAGCCCACTGAAAAATAAGTCTTAATCTAAATATTTGAGTTAAAAGTAATACATGATAGAATGAAGTCTTAAAGTGCATAAATTATATTCTTCTCACATTTTATTTCTTTTGCGTCTTCTACTATTTAAGAACTCGAACCATTAAGTCATTCATGGCCTGAACCAAATAAACCACTATCTATGAGAAAAAAAAAAAAAATTCACTGATATCACTTTCAAAAGTATTCAAGAGTTTCCAAGAGTTTCTTTAAATAAAACATTTTTTATGTTGTCTTTTATTTGAGCCGGAATTAACTTGGCTTTTATGTTATGTGACTTTTCTTCAGTTTGGTCACCTAATTTAGAAATAAACTTCCAACATTTTGCTCAAGTTGACCATGTCTTACGTGATCATTCTAACCTCAGCATGTGTACTGCAATCGGTCAGATTTCCAATAAAATCTGATAATAAATTATTGTTTCCTTGTTGTCTTTGTAAGCACACAAACTGACCTAGATTTGGTGAATGAGAAAGGTCAGCTTCCATTAATTTGTGAAACAGGGAGTTGTCTTATTTTTTTCTATCATTTCATACATGAAATATATCAAAGTTAGAACCCATTGGGCTCATTAGTGCTCTCACTCAAGTAAGACATGGCTCCTTAGAATTAAGAAAATTTGGTAAACATTGCAGCAAAGATAGGCTCTGGGATTTTTTAAGGGTTGAAGTTCTCAATTAAACACTAGCAGCTTAGGACAGCAAATCAGTACTACACAAGGGGCTCTGAAACTACTTCTCCTTTCTATCTTCCCTAATAATGCTTTATTAGAACTATGTCATTAGGTATAAGAATATTTTTAACTCTAATATGCTAATTTTGTGAGTCAATACAGCTAACTTGCTATGTGGTTGATATGTATGGTTGACTATAAATATAAAGGATTATTCTCAAAACATGTTCATGGGCCTCATTTAGTTAATTGCAAAAACCGAGATGCCCTAGGCCAGAAAAAATTTTTTACATCTAAGCTACAGCATTAGCATTGCCTAAGTTTCTAGCCTACCAGACTACTTTATGTATTTCAAATTCACTTATGCCCAATTTCACGAGCTATCTTCTAGATATAGTAGCATCCTTTATCTTGCGTCTCTTATTCTTTTCTATTCTTCATATATTCTATTATTAAACAAAAAATAGAGCATGCAGGGTCCAGGGATTTGATCCCTGAGCGGGCAGTGCCAGCTCCACCACTGGGATATGCTGAGATGGCAATTGATACTGGCTGTGGTGGTGTACCTGTAATCCTAGTTCGTGGTGGGAGGCTGTGTACAGGGGGAACACTATGAGTCCGATATAGTAATGAGACCCTGAACACTCTGTAGACCCTTCCCCAAAATGCAAAATTAAAAAGAATATGAAAATTGTGCTTACTTTTTGTGAAAATAAGACAATAAATTAAGATCTCTTAGTGATATTTCATTGTGGAAGCAAGTAAGGAGAGTCATGTTGGTCTGCAGACACAGTAAGTAGAGATGGGAGAATGGGAGAAGGAGTTGCAGAAGCTTATAAACATGTAATCTTATGGTATTTTGACAAAACTCCAGCTGGCTTAATGAAGGAAGTATCAGACTGTTGTGACAAAGGGAAGAAAAGCACACTTGAAAAAATAGAATCAATTTTGTGAAAAACTTCGCGTGCTATGCTATGAAGTTTTATGTATTTTGTAGTTTTTAAAATCTGTTTTGATCAGGTAATAATATTTATCCTTTTAATATGATAACTGTATTTCAAATAAATCATAAAATCTGAAGGGCACATTCACTGTTACAGCAAAGTACATGATAATTTGAAAGATATGCCATCCAAAATAATTTGGAAAACACATTTCAAAACTCTCAGGGGTATAGAAATAGAAGTTATCACCTTCAGGCTTTTGAAACAAAAAAGTAGAAGGTTGATTATTTTCGTCTAATGCCAAGATATAGATGTTGTCAGAGTTGCTTTAAGAAGGTGCGAGATAAGACACAGCAGAACACCTCTACTACTAGAAAGGCATGATTAGATAGAAGTTTCTGCATGTGAGCATGGAAATTTCCTGATGAAAAGTATGACTCTTTCAACAATCCATATGGAGTACTTCTTGGCTATGAAAGGGATGAGGTACAAAGCCACCATGGAATGGAGACAACAGGAAGGACCTAAGCAACTTAGAGGGTACTGAAAATACTTCTTTACTACTGTTTCCTTATTTCTAAAACTAGGAGAATGACAATTTCTTAGGGGATCCTATATATTTCATAGGACAAGGAGTTGGATAACTATTCTATTGAGAACATTTTGGAAGTTGGTAAAAATGAGTATTACCATATCACCTTAAAACATTAATAGCTATATTTTAACAAGTTTAGGTAGGTATTTATATATTCAATGCCTAGCTAACATTTGTATAATATTTAAAAAGCTGGTGACACATCACTTTATTTCTGTTCTTAGTCACCATTTCTATGTCATGTTTAGTTCACATCCAATTTAAATATTTTCAGAAGTTAAAATTTAACCTGCTGGTAAATATAAAATAAAATATGAAACCGTTTTTATTTTGTATAAGTAGCTATGAAATATTTTCACATTAACAAATAATTAGTTCACATTGCTTCAAGGTGCTAAATTATGCTTTTAAAAATTTTGTCTTTAAAGATGACATAATGTGTTCATGTTGGTGCTGAAAGGGTTGCATAAAGGATATGCACTGACCAGACCCAGGGCACATTGTTCATATCATTAAGAACAAAACACTCTCCTCTAAAATAGTTTCTCCAATTTTTCACTTTTTTTCTAGGAAACTATAAAAGCATGTAATTCTTTAATTTCTCTAGAATAATGATCTAGGTAATCTGAGGTATAATTGTCAGAGACAAAACTAACAATTTTATGGCCATTATTTGACAGCTGTTTGAACACTGCTGAAGGAATCTAAAATTAAGCAGACATCATATCAGGCTAAAAATTTAGATAGTTTTAAAAGTAGCTAACCAAAGAAGTTGTTAGTTGTTGGTGAAAACCAGGCAGATTGGATCTCTATACTACCTGTGTAGGTTGCTTAAGGTATCAGCTGAGTGGTTCTGGTGAAGCAATACATGTCTATGAGCCTCAAATGATCCATCTGCAAATTAATAAAATGATATGATAATTATGCTATATATAAGGTGCTAGTATAGGTTTTATATAGTACATGCTTAGTGGAAGATGTTTATTATCATTTTCACTTATGAAAATTAGAGTTAATTCTATAACTCCAAACCAAGAGAAATATAAGGGTATTGGACTAAAATTATAAAAGACAGAATAACCTAAACAAATTGTCTATTAAATAAACATTAGGTTATCTACAAAGTATGTATTTCATTTATAAAGAACCTGATAGACTGAACATACAGTCCAAAAAATATGCATCAAATTTCATGACTCATGGATCTCATGCTTGAAAATGTATTTGCTTGCAAAATTGTGTTTATGACTGGGCATGGGGGTGCATGCCTGTAATCCCAGCATTTGGGAGACTGAGGCAGGATGATCAGTGCAATTTTGAGACCAGACTGGGCTACAAAAGTGAGCTCAAAGCCAGCCTAAACTGCACAATGAGACCCTGTCTCAGAGAGACAAAAATCTTTGTTTTTATAATCACAAATTTAATATTTAAAAAGGTTTGCACAACTATTCACAGACATAAACAAGTCAGCAGAAAATTTCATTTGTCTAGCATGCATATGCTCAGCTGAGGTGGACTAGAGTAATACTATAACCTTCTTGCTCAGCTCTTATACTGTAAGGAAATGTCAACCTGGCAGTCAATTTTGTGCTAGATTCTTCAAATTTTTATGCTTTTTATTTATGATGTTGCTGTTTAAAATAGCTCTGACTCAGTGTTGGAGTGATCTTAAGTGCAAGAAGGTCATGATGCGGCCAAGGAAAAATTGCATTAGAAACACTGCTTTGAGACCTGAAATATAGCAGTACTCTTCTCAGTGAAGGTAAACAGCTTGGTGTGATGGCATACCACTGTTAACACAGCACTCAGGAGGCTGAGGGAAGAGGATCACCATGAGTTCCAAGACAGCCTGCGCTATGGAGCAAAATCCTATCTTGAAAGTAAACAAACACAAAAAACAAAAACCAGCAGACCAATGAAAATGCAAAGAAAAGCCATGAAAGTTGATTTGACTTAAAGGCAGTACACTAAAAAGAAGTTTGGAAGGTCCAACAATGGTAAAGCATGTTAACGGTACAGGTCTTATTAGATATGAGGGATTAAAGGAAAAATGTTAAGAGACCTGACAGATAAACAGGGTGAAATGTAAATATAATGGAGCCAAACGTGTTTTTAAGGAAGAAACTCAAAAAGTCAGATCAGATATAATTATTACATATTAAAAAGTTTCCCTACCTACATCAAAATAATGTTGTACAGAAAAAAGGAATATAGAAAATATTTACAATTTGAAAAATGGGAGAAAATATTCTGGAATAGAATATTTTCAGGAAGCAACAAATAAGCCACTGGTTGAGTTACATACAATAATATTTGGTAAGTTTTTAATTTCCAATGAAGTATTTAATAAGACTAAAGATTTACATGATTTTAAACATACTAAAATGGATTATTTGTAATTATATTACTTAAAGCATGTGAAATTGACAATGTAATAATATGTCTCAAGTGACATATACAAATTGAAGAGTAATGAAGTTAATGTTCCACAGCTTTACAGTGTTTATTTTCCAGGTGCAAGTGTTGGGCTTATATACTAATTACACTAATTGTAATTGTACATGAATAGCTGTACTGTAAATACAAAGACAAAACAGTAAGAGAATGAATGCTCAGGGCTTCGGGGAGATGACAGTTCTTTGTGTTTGAATCAATTGTCTTCCTTTGTCTAAATAAGATTTCAGAACTTTTTCTTAAATCTTTAAATGTTCATTCACATTGATTAGTACTTAATTTATAGAAATTTGATGGATGGGAGACAGTTTGTACTGCTTTCAGTCTTCCTGATAAAAAGTGAAATCAAATTTCTCTTTTCTTTCTTTCTTCTTTTTTTTTTTTTTTTTTTTTAGGCAGGCTCTCACTGTGTAGCCTAGGTTGCCCTCAAAAGCTCAGCCATCCTCCTGCCTTACAGTCTGATACTTGCAAATTGAAAAATATTAACTTAAGGTTTAAAAACAACTCTGTGAAATACAACAAATACAAGTTAGGTATCCCTTCTCCAAATTGCTTATGACCAGAATTATTTCATGTTTTATATTTTTAAGAAATTTTGGAATATTTACATTGAATTTGTAAGTTGAACATTAATAATCCAAAAGTATGAAATTAAAAGTGCTTAAAAATTTTTTTGAGGGGCCTAGGAGATAGCTGCATGACACAAGTACCTGCCTGGTAAGTGCAAGATCATGAGTTTGAACCCCAGCCTCTCCCCCCCACCAAAAAAAATTGAATATTGTGTTGGCATCTCCAAACTTTCAAACTTGAAAGAATTTCAGATTTCAATGTTTTCATTGGAAAATTTAGGCTGTATACTAGGAATAAAAGAATGAAAACGAGGGGTTGGGTCTGCAGTTCAGGGCAACAAAACTTGCCTAACATGCATGAGGCTCTGGGTGCAGAGGGGAAAAATGGTTGGAGCTGTCTGTGTGCATGTACAGTCTCCGAGTGGGAAATGAAAACTGAAGAGGCCCAGCTGTACCTGGTGGTATATTCCTGCAATCCAAGCACTCCAGAACCTGAGGATTTCAGACTTAATTGATTACTTTGTTTGTTTGAATATTTTTTGGTCAAATTTCACTGTTTATGGTATCCAGCATGAATTATGCTTTATCATTTTGTAAAATGCCCACAACTAGTCCCAAGTCTTTTGACAAGTAGGCTTGTGTCCTAGAACAGAAGACAAAGACATAGAAGCATTTTCTTGTGTCTCACTAAGGAGAGATGGCTATATTGTGCTGGTCTAGTGCCATCATTGGATGGATGATAGAAATATCATGCATTCTTAATAATAAAAACGTTTGTGATAAGTGGAACCTGGGTAAGGTTGCAGGGTTGTCTTCCATCTAGTTTTTCTAGCATACACGCAAAACACTCTTGTCACTGGGACTGTATGGGGTCCTCGAAGTTGGACAACTGCTTTGGGGTGCTAAAGGTTTGGAGCCTCCCAGAAATCCAGCAGTTGTAGGACTCATGGAATTTTTCGGAGATCTGCCAGACAGAAGAAGCTGCAGTCCCAAATCCTACTGGGGAAGAGGACTCCTCGGTCACTGGGTCCTTGCCAAGTGTCAGTTCTTAGACTGATTTTTAGAATATTACCCTTATTGAGGCACAGGTTGCTTCTCTGTGCTTCCTTTTGCAATGCTGCTCAAGGTGTTTCTCATTCTCATCATTTATGTTTACTGATTAGATAGGATCTGTTATATTTCAGAATATTTTAGGTTTTCAATCATTATGAGAGCACATTTAAAAAAAAACATTTCATTTATTCTTTTTAAAACATCAGGAACATTTTAAATCTAAAAGGTAAGCAATAATTCTCTGCACACTTTGTTGTTTTTAGTGGAGAAAAGCTGAAATACTGATAAGGAACAGAAAAAAAAATGATTGCCTTTCATAATAAATGACAATTTCTTTTCTTTCTTTCTTTCTTTTTTTTTTATCATGGCCGGCTCAACCTGCCCTGGGGGTGGGGCTTGGTGCAGCATGTGGTGCCAGGGATTGAACCACAGTCCCTGAGGTTGCCTAAGCTTTCCTAAGTAGGTGCTTTAGATCCCTGAACCATCTCGCCAGCCCCATAAATGGCTATTTCTAGATTACATATATTTTTATTTATTTATTTATTTATTTATTTATTTATTTATTTATTTATTTATGTATGTCTTTTTTTGAGACAGGGTCTCACTATGTGGTTGAGGCTGGCCTTGAGCTCACCTTTGTAGCCCAGGCTGGTCTCGAACTCACACCAATCCTCCTGCCTCAGCCTCCTGAGTGCTAGGAGTACAGGTGTGCGCCACCACGCCCGGCGATATTACATATATTTTTAAAAATTCAGTGAGTTACTTAAATACAGAAATTTGTAGGAAAAACAAAATAGTGAAGCTATGATATTTTAACATTAGTTTTCTTTTGAAAACAGGATGTTATCAATACAAAAGATCATGTGTAATCCAACACTTTCCCAAAATAAAAGTACATGTCCCATAAAAATACAGAAAAGACATATATAAAAGTATTGGCAATAGTTAGTTGCAATAATGGAGTTATGACTATTGTTTATGTTCTATTTCTATGTTTGAATATGTATTATTTACAAAATTGAGTTACAAGTGAATGTGTGTGTGCGTGTGTATGTATATGTACGTGTATACACCAAGTTTTATGAAAAGAGCTCAAAGGTCCAGTGAGATAGGTGAGCAGTCTAAGCTCCCACATGGCAAGTTCAGGAATCGGCGTTTGATTCCCTGTAAACTCAGGCTGTGCTGGCCCAGACACCAAGGTGGTGTCACACTCCTGTAACCCCACCACTGGAGAGGCTCAGACAGCAGGATTACTATGAGTCCAAGCTGCCTAGCAGGACCCTGTACCAAATAAATAGTTTGTTTTTAAGAAAAGAGCTCTATGTATTATTTGAAGGGTCTTATATTCTACTAAGGGAAAGGGAACATGTACACTGATATCCATGCTAAATGTAGAAGTACATGTGCTTCCAAAGTATTACAGAAGAAGTTCCATGGGTAGCTAACAAGAGCGGGGAACATATCAACCTTTAGATTTTACAAGGTGTCATAGTTGATATATTGTGTCAACTTGAGGAAGCTTGGCTGGGTGGGCTCTGGTTCAGGAATGTGGGGAGCCCCACACTGCAGAATGTGGAGGACATGCCCCGGGATGTCATTGGTTCCATTCTAGAGCCAACTCAGCCCAGCTCAGCCCAGCTCAGAGGAGCCCAGCCCAGCCCTACCCTGGCTGCTTCCTGCCTGGCGCAGCCGTGCCTCTCTTCCTTAGAGAAGTCCTGGTCTTGGAGAAGCCAGGCCACTTTGGAGGAGCTCTGCGCTCCTCCAAAGAATCTGAGTATGAAGTGAAACCTCCACAAACTGTGATCTAAATAAACCTTTCCTTCCCTCATTTTGAGTGTTGGGTATTTGTCCCAGCAACAAGTAAAAAGTAACCAAGACACAAGGAAAGTTTTTTCTTTCCTTGAATAGGAGATACTTTTTGTAATTTTCCATTAGGTATGTCAGTCCTAATTTTTAGATATGACAGCCTCTGATTGCACCTATTAGTTCTCTTCATGTAACTAAATTGAGCAGGCTTTTGTTTCAGCAAAACATAATTACAAATCCACAATAAATAATATTATTTAATGAATGTAGAAAACTCAAGATTAGTATATAATGCTACCATTTTGTGTTATAATTTTCATTCTCTTTTCAAACTGCCTTTCAGCTTCAGATTACATTTATATTTTGGGAAATATCAGTACTCTTTTAATCATTTTTGTATATCTTCTATATCCTGATACAATTTAATTCTTTGTAGTAAAATAACCACTATAGTTAATTTATTCAGTATAGATTTTGCAGTATATTGCAGTGACTATTCAAAGTTTGTTTTACCAAATCTCTAGAGGTATATTTTAAGCCATGAATTACATAACTAAGTAATTTTGGGAAATGCTTTATAGTTTATCTCTATCAACATATTTTACAATTTTACTTTTTTTATTTTTCACTACAAAATAGTCCTTTATTTATATGCCTTTTTTTTTTGTTTTGTTTTGTCAGTGATGGATGTTCCATTGCTGTTAGAGAAGCTGTACTTGGAGAAACCTTTAAAGGATCTTTTCATACTTGATGCCAGTCCAAAGATTGCAGGTACTTTAATTTAGCAAAAAAAAAACACAATATAGTCCAATAGTCCATAATAGTAATGAGTTATCAGCACAACTGGCAATTGTCTAAAGTTGTTGACTTGAGCCTTTTACAGCTCAGCATATTAATATAACTTTAGTTTTTAGACCTCATGGTTACACTTTTCGGCTGGATTGTTAAAACCAAGTTAAAGCAAGACCTATATAACTAAAAATGTAACTTTAGCTATCTGATAAGGTCAGTCAAATCCCCTCAGTATTTACCCTGAAACCACGTACAGCACCTTGTGTCTCTTTTGTCAGTGTCAGCCATCTGGATGAGTCGTAGCCATTGTTCGATCAATTTGCTATCTGTGAAAGCCTGAGAGAATTTTTTTCTCTCTAGGTGACTCTCCTTAGGTACAGTATGCCTCATCAATGAAATAATTAAATATTTTTTTATAAATTATATCGTTGTCACATTAAAATAACTTCAAGAATAGATCTTTTATACCTTCAAACTTCGCTTTATTGTGTACTAAGTCTTAAATTTAATTTTCCTTCATGTGTAGAATTATTAAAATTTGAGCTAACATGGACTTTCTATTAGAGTTATGTGTAATAACTCAACTATTAATTGTTCAAAAAGTCTGGCAAAAGGCCTGTGGATGGCAGTGTTTTTCATTTCCTGGAAGATTACTTTCTCAAGTTGTTTTTCTTTCTGTGATTCACGTTTGTATCTTGCTTCTGAATCCTACAAGAAAACAAGCAGCTGAGTGTGGATTGTCAGCTGCTAAGCAGTTTTTAATGATCCAGACCTCACTTTTGTTTGAGCATGCATCAGTGTTTGTGATTTTATTTTGGAACAGCCTAGAATGCAGATCGTTTCAGTCGAGGGAAAATTAAATCAGCTAGTGATGAGAACTTGCGAACTAGAACAGGCATCTCTAATGGTTCTGTAGTTTATTTTATCTGCTACTCTATTTCTTCTGTGTGTAGTGTGTTGTGGAGTGTATGATTTATTCATGGAAGGCACAGCCACTACCAAATGATTGTATTCTAAGTCACAAAACATTATAACAAATTCTAGGGAGGGTAGTGATAATCAAAGTATAAAGTATTCACAAAGTTTTGTTTTCTTCACTGGATAAATTATACAGACTGTTAGAGTTGAAAATGCCCCATTCAACTATTTTTGATGTACAAAAATGATCAGTTTATGGTTCAGTCAAATTTATCAGATTTCAATCTGGTCCCATTTTGATAGGACCCGATGCTTTATTTAAGTATGAGAAATCAGTAATTATAGGAATGTTCTGTGAGTACTGGTCACAAATTAATGTCACTGTAAGAAGAATGAACTGGTTATAACCAGGCATAATCTTAAAGGTGAGATGAATCTGCCGCATTTTAATGAAGTCTCATGACTTCATTATTCACATTGGATCTTCAAGAAGCAACTATGAAGATGTTTAGCAGCTTACTCATATTTATAACAAGTAAAAGATACTTGAAAAGCACGTGCACCTTTATTCTGTGGTCAGAATGAGACAAACAATTCACACCAGAATGTAAATTTATCAAGCAAGTCTTACTAGGAAGAAAATGTTGGCTGAACTCAACAGAATTCTTAAGGCTATTTATGTCTATATGCTCGAATGAATTCCCAACCGTTTAGCAGACTGGTAATTGCTCATAGGACAGAACTTTATGCACTTTTCCAAGAGGGAATTCTAGTAAGGCTTCTATCTAGTTTTTCCATTCTGTGAGAGAATGAAGACACATTTAACAATGATAACACTTTTAGATTTTTAAAAAAATGTATTTGATTGTTACAGGGTCTCACTACCCAGCTCAGACACATGGTGGTCCTCCTGCTTTCAGCCTCCCCAGCACTGGGATTAAAAGTGTGTACCACCACCCCCAGACTTAGGTGGCCAGCTCAGCCTCTCCTGGGGGTGTTCCCTGTGCTTGCCTAACCTTGCCTTTAATCCTGAGCTATCTTACTAGCCACAATTTTTAGATCTTGCAGAACCATTTACTCTATAAAGGTAATTTGTTTAAAATGTCTAAGTTATAAGCTTTTTGACTTGTTGAGAAAGAATCAAATCGAAGGTTGTTTTATTTAATTTTTTTGTAAAATATTAGGCAGTCATAGTTAATTGGACCAAATATTCTAAATTCAGGATTGACTTCCCTATTGAAGTAATCAAACTCATACTTTCAGTTACCAACTTGTCTTTCTCAATACAGCTAATAATTTGACATGTGATCAAAAAATGTATAAAGTATGAAATCACTTTTAATAATTTGAAAAGCATGCTTTTTCTCCTTTCACTCAGATGTACCTAATAAATCAAGCAGACCTGACAACATTTCTCTTCAAATTGCTGTATTATTTTCATGATCAGTTTTCTGAAATGATTAGTATTCTCAGGAAGCTAAGCATTATTCATTCAATCTTTTAATGACCATTTATTGACATTGAGAATACAGAATTTCATTAAGTATATTTTACTGTTAAGGACTAATGAGCTTATAATGTGTACAACTACAAGTGGACACTGGATAACTACAATTGTTATAAGAAAACATGCAAAATACCTCAGTCAAGGCGAAGGATCAAATAGTCTTAGAAGAATGAATTTGAAGAAAGGTCATGATGAGTGGGAAGTATTTGTTGAGAGAAACAAAGATTCTGTCTAAGTGGGACAGAAGGGGTTGGAAGTGAGTAGGTGGCCTTGGAGGAAGATATTAAAGGTGAATTCAATGTGCAATTTTCTGTAGGCACCACTTCTTACTTTAAAGGAATAGTAGTTGTATTAGGTAATAAATTCTTTCGAAAGAGGTAATGTTGGCCTCTTAGCTTTTCTACTCAATGTGCTACGGCCTTTGGAAAAGACACAGGGACACTTCTGTACTCCCAGAAACCAGCTAAGGAAAAAGAAGTAAAAAATGCAGAAAAAGAATATTTAAGTTAAGTTGACACCTCAACAAGGCTTTGCCAATTAGATGATTTGTTAGGAACACATGAATGCCTTTATTTCCACAGTCCTAAATTAAAGAATAATCTGAAATAGTGCTTATAACATAATCCTGTTTGTATTGAGTTGAGTAAGCTAAAAATCAAGTGATACAAAAATAATTCTTCTCTTTCACTCTGTTCTGCTCCTTGCCTTATATGTATGCTTACCTCCAAGATGGAGAAAGCTGTGTTAAGTAGTTATTGTCCTTATTATGAGAATCAATAATATTAGAATCATCATCTCTCAATAGTCTGTACTGGGAATATCTGGGAAGCAACCTGTACAAATTGATGAAGGAATATTTGACAATTGTGATGTAGAATATTTATAAGCACAGCAGCCTGTGCCTTAATTTGGGGAAAGGACAGAAGTTTTTTTATTTCTACGAGCTGTTTTTGTGAAGGGATTTTCTATTTGCTTTTGTCAGTAGGATAGAAGCTTTTTCTCTGGGATAAATTTTGTGTATTTTCAAAGTAGCATATGAAACCTTCCTCCATGTACCAAAGAAGCGTGTGTTGTTTCTGTTATTGGAATAACTATTTATTCCAATAGTTATTGGAATAACTATTTACTGACTGAAAGGAGGCCGTTGTTCGGGAAGTCCGGTTGCCAACTCAGTATGTGGTTTTCTTATAAGGATGCGAACACAGGAATGTCTGCTCTGAGTGGGTGAGGATTTTATCTTTCCCTAGTCATTAAAGATGTGTTTGTATTAGCATATGGAGTGAACTACAAAGGCTCTGTCTTAAATAAATGAAACGATTTTCTTTACATGTGACAAGGCCTCCTCCCTGTGATAATGAACTCCTGTATGGCAAAGGAGACTGCAGAGAACTGGGCATTGAAGTACAAAGAGGGAGAGGAGTCTCATGGGTAAAAACACTCATGTGGCTTTTATGTGTAAGTCTATGGGAGACCACAGCCTCTGGTTTATTACCTACGAGTTTGAGAACACAAAGGAATGTACAGTGCCAAGGAGAAAAAAGGAGCTGAATAGTAAGAGTTTCTTTTGTTTAAATTACCTAAAGAGGTTTTATAAAATGAACTTTGACTCATCTTTTAATTATTAAATAAAACTTTCATAACCTTGTTTTACAAAGAAAAGTTTTCAAATTTATGGTATGCTATTAAATTATGTAACTCTGAACTGCATCTTAAATTTATAGAAGAGAAATTTTTATAACTGTTGCAGTGAACAAGCAGAAGAAAGTGGAACTAGCCACATTCTGAAAAGATTTCTTGTTATTAAAAATGGCAGAATTGTCTTATTTTTTATTCTGAACTGGCTTGATTTTCAGAGATCACTTAAGTAAGGAGAGAAACATACCATGAAAATTTTGGTTTAGAAATCTATTATGAGCATAGGACCTCACTAGTTGAGGTAAAAACTGAAGTGGAAGAAATAGAACGTGGATTTGGAAGATCAGGTAAAAATCACTAACTGGTCCCATCAACATACCAAAATAGGAAATAGTAAGGCTGACCAGATAGCTCAGCAGGCTAAAGTACCTGCTTAAGAAGGTTCAGGGATCAGGATTCACTTCCCTGCGTGCAGTGCTGGCCCCACCCCAGGGGGCAGAGACAGCAATTGAGACTAGGCATGGTGGCTAAAAGCAGGAGAATCACTCAGAGTCTGATCTATGGAGTGAGACCCTGCAGATCATATACTAAATATATTTTAAAAAATAGGAAATAGTCACACAGAGATTGCAGGAGAATCTGGGAAACCCATAATCTTTATTTTTCAGATTAAATGAAAATGTAACTGAGGTTAAACTAACAAGTTAAGGTTATCAGGGTGTGTTACATAACTCCTAATTTCAAGGTCTCCAGCTAAATATCTGACATCAGAGTTCACTTGTTTGTCATCACTAAAGCTAGCAGTGAAGATGAAACAGTACAGGTGCTACCAGAGACATAAGAGATGGCTTCTCAGGTCTTACTTCATGAACTGTCACCCACTAATGAAGTAGACACCTCTTTTCCTCTGGCCTCCCTTGCAAACACTGTTGACTTGTGCTCCTTCTTTGTTCTTCTCTGATGGCAAGGACCAAATGCACTGGAACAGCTCAGTGAAGGAGGCAAAAGCACAACATTTCTCAGGGTAGAAACAGCCACCAATCCATGTGGTACAGGAATAAAATTATCTGAAACACAAAGCGAAAATATAAAAAGGCAACCATCATGACTCAATGGCAAAGTACTACCTCCTAGCTCAAGCCAGAAGAAGCAGTAACAGTTACTTCCCTTTGTTTTGATTTTGGCCAACAAACCATGTTACAATTGTCCCTCCTCTAGCTCATCAATCTAAAAGTCTCTCCTGTTTTCTCTCACTTTCCACCTCTGCCTACTAAATCCATATTTGTTCCATACTGACGTATCCTGAAATTCTTTCTCGGTAACAAGAGTGCATGAACAGCCTGCCCTGGGGATGGGGAAATAAGTGAGATAACTACTGGAGAATGGCTCGAAACCTAGTCAGTGGTATGCCTATATCGTGATTTCCATACTAACTGAGCAAAAGAATCTTTGGATGACTGACAAGGAGAGCCAAGTACAGAGCCCCTCAAGTGATAGCTCACCTTTATTGGCCAGCCCATTATCTAATCCAATGAACTTCACAGCCATGGTAGTTATTCCTTTGTTCATTATTATTTTAAAGAGGATAGTGATATATGTGCACTGACATTTCTAGGCCACAGTTTGTCATAGCTGAATCTTGGAAACAACTCAAATACCAATCAGCTGTGGAATGGATGAAAAAAATGTATTTTTATACACTGGAGTATTATTAAGCCATAAAGAAAGATGAACTTGAGGCTTTTGTGGCTAAGTGGACACAAGTAGAGGTTGGACACATAAGTAAATAAATCAGACCTACATGTATAAACATTGCATTGTCTTCCCCATGGAATAGATGGAAAGAATAAATAAAATCTGAAAGGTGCGACAGATATTCATTATATACAAATGCCTGTATTTATGTACTTATTTATAGAAAGTTACTTTTGTCCTCGAAATATTAAGCAGTTTTCTACCTTGACTAACTACAGACTAAACACGGAGGGTATAGGATTCTTCTGAGCAACAGCTCTGGTGTGAATCAGCCAACTGACTGCAAAATGCCAAGTTGTTGGATATAAATTATATAGCTTCAGCAATAATTAGGGGGAATAAGGGGCAATTAGCTATAGGCAAACCAGTTTAGTAATGACCACAGAAATTCTGCTTTTACTTCTATAGACAGTATGATTAAAGAAGACAGAAACTTTGACAATGTTAATAAAGTTACAGAGAATTTAAAAGGTTTCTGAAATGATGTTCATATCATTCAAGCCGATAAAAAATCATTGGCCCCAAAATAATTTTAGTTATCATGACTCTTTAATTTCTTTTTTACTGAAAAAATATTCCTTGGCCTGGAAGAAAGGCCAGCAACAGAAGTGTTTGCCTGGCAAGTGCAAGGTTCGAAGTCTGATCCCCAGTACCAAAATAAACAAATAAATAAAGAGATAAATACACTTAAATTTAAGTGTATTCCTTTATTTTTATGTCATTGATATTCTTAGGGATTCCTAAACAAAGTTTTGATTTTACTCTTGAAAACATTCCTTAAGGTAGATTTAACAAATTTATTCATTACTACATTCAAGTAAAATATGTTCACTGGGATGAACCATCCATATGTGCATTGATGATATCATCTACTTCCTTATTAATCATATTGAAAAGCATATGTATTCCATTCATACAAAAGTTACCACAAAATTAGTTATACTAATTTTATTTACTTGGCTTTACTGGTGTTTAATATTATCAATACTCTTGTAGGACACTGTGATATTTGAATCATAAATAGAAAGTCATTATTGGGCTGGGAAGATAGGTCAGGGTTTTAAGCACTTGCCTGGAAAATGGAAGGACCAGGGGTCAATTCCTGGTATCACATGCAGTGCTGGCCCTGGAATCCAGGGTGCTGGCCACTGAAACCTGGCTTAGTGGTGCATGCCTGTAATTTCAGGGCTGGGGAGGATGAGACAAGAGGATCAGTATGAGTCCGAGCTGCCTAGTGAGATCCGCTACCAAATAAATAAATAAATAAATAAATAAATAAATAAATAAATAAATAAATAAATAATTTTAAAAATTAAGAAAGAAAATAATTATCTTCACTGAGGTTTTTGATGAATTTACCAATGCTTCATTTACAAATATATATTACATATATATATATATATATATATATATATACACATATATGTATTATTATTTATGTTAGGGGATATAGATCTAATTTTATATTTTCTGAAATACCTGCCTATTTATTTATTTATTTATTTATTTAGTATTTTTTAGGGAAGGGTCTATAGGATTTTCAGGATCTCACTACTAGATCTTACTTCTAGTGATCTGCCTGTTTATAGCCTCCCAAGAGCTGGGATTATAGACTCACGCCACCAAGCCCAGTCTCAGTTGCCATCTCAGTGGGCCACAGGGGTGGCCCCTGAGCCTGCTTGCAGGTGCTTTAATCTACTGAGTTCTTTGGCCAGACATACCTAGCTATTTTAGTATATGTGCTGTCGAAGCGAGCACTACACCTAGCTATTTTAATACATTTTATTAAACATTATTCTAGCACCGCCTTGAGGATTTCACTTCGTTACATACAAAAATGCCCATACACTTTGGATCAGTTTAAGCCTTCACTTTGTATCTCTTGCCCGTCCATGTTTCTGAGGCAAATGCAGGCTCTGGCACCAATATGCTGTAGAACTTAAGTAGTGTGAGTGTTTCCCTTGCATGGTGCAGTAAGACAGTGACATCCATAATAGTTAATATGACTGATCATTTGAAATTTCAATTTATTTACATTTAATTAATCTAAATTTTAATCTCAACAGCCTATGATGACTAATACCTACTGCCCTCGGCAGGATTTCTAGAAGGATTTTCAGTATTTTATGGGTTATCTTTTATGTTTTTTATTGCTTTGAATATGTTTTCCAATTTTTTCTTTGTTTATGTAGGATCTGGGATCAATGTCTTTTTCTGGAAACAAATCTTATTTTTATCTATGCTGCATCAAAATACATGGAGTCTGTCTTAGTTATTCCTCACTCATTGCTGGGACAAATACTCAACACTCAAAATGAGAGAAGGAAAGATTTATTTAGCTCACAGTTGCTGGAGGTTTCAGTTCATATTCAGTTGGCTCCAAGGCAGAGAGGCACATGGCAGAAAACACCCATTCATGGTGGCAGCTAAGAGTAAGAGTGCAAAGGGAGAGAGCAGTAGCTGAAGCAACTAATTTCTCTTCCTTCCTTACACTGAAATGCAAATTTCCTGCCCCAAGAGAAGTGCAGCACCCATTCTCACAATAATCAATTACAAATTCCGGAAGCAGCCCCATGACTACATGAGGCTTTGGGGGAACACCTATACACAAACCATAACAGATTCATTTAAGAAAAACTGGCATTTGTGCTTGGAAGGAAGGAGTCCAACCTGACAGAAAGAGTGGGTTCTCTTAGCCTTCAGGTCCTAGGAGGTGACTCTGAGAAATGAAGTAATGTTACTGTCTGGACTGTTGCCAAGCTCACAGTTTGATAACAAATTTTAATAAAAGGTTGTATTTTCAGTTGTTAGGCTGTTTTGGTTTCATTTTTTCATATAGGTTTTGCACATGTATTTGCTGATTTTCTTTCTATTTTCATGCTTTTTTTTTTCTTTTTTGGAATGTTCCTATTATAGAAAAGACTTCCCTGTTTGTTATATCTTCTAATTGATCTTTGCTTGAGTATGGAAAGTCTGCTTTGTTGCATGTTAATTGTAGATCTGGATTCTTTTGGAATTATCTTGTGTTAGTTTTATAAAGAATCACCTTGCATTTTCCTAGTGCACTGTTGGTTATTGTAGGAATGCAATTTTATTTGTATCCTAATTTCTCTGTCTTGAATTCTCTGTGTTTTTCCTAGTTCACAGAGGCATGTTAAGTATCTATGAATTCTGATTGTTACTTTTTAAAAAAAGTTAGGGATAGGATTTGTATTTTGCATCTTTTCTTATATCAGTCAATATGATGGATTCTATTAATAGGTACTCTAATATTAGGGTTCTCTTGCACCAGTGCACCCCTAGAACTGAGTTCTACATGATTTTGAGGCATGAGTCTGTCAGGTTTCTGGTATAGTATATATGTAATATTTATAACTGGGATGAATTCATTTCTATTCTCCTGTTTCATTTTTTTAGAAACTTATCAAGTGTAACTGTCAATTCTATATTTACTTCAATATATAAATGCGAAGTTTTCCTTTATTTTCACCATCCTTATATAGTTTATATAATATTGAAATAAAATAACGCTTAAATGTTTAGATGTTAAAATATCTGGGCCCAGAAATATGTGTGTGTTGGGTATGTGTGTGTGTATATATGTGTGTGAGATATGTGTATTTCTACATGTATCTGTAGATTTATAATACATGTTATGTTATTAATAACTTTATTTTTCTTCTGGAAGAAATTAATTCCACTATGTTTGTTTATTTACATTTATCTATTAAAAGCTTCCTTGTTGCTTATAGAAATATGTTTCTATTTGCCATATAGAATATGCATTAATAGATATATTAGTTTAAATGTAATAAGTTACAAGTCTGTGGCTATTGGGTTCTTTGGTTACTTGGTTGTTTTGCCATCTGTATTTAAACTACATCTTCATGTTGTTTAATTGTGCTGTATTGAAGTATGAAAAAATTAATTTTCAATAGTTTCTTGCTTTACTAGAGGTACTTTCATTGTCAGCAATATTTTGTTCAAATATTTGTGGCCTGTTGTGTGAATTCTCAGTTTTTATACGTGTATTCTCTTTTTTTTTCCAGTTTCCAAAACTGGTTCAAGTCCTCTAGCCTCCCAGTTTTGTGAGGTATGAAGCAAAAGTATTAGGATAGGGTAAGATTCCAAGGTAGTCTCAGACTACAGTTTTAACTTCTGGCCTTGAGGAGGTCTATTTCCTTTCTTCCTTTTTCCTTTTTCACTAGTTAGGTTACACATGATAAATGATTTTAATGTATATCACATTAGATCATTTTTAGTAAGAATTTCATGAGTTTGTGCTACTCACCAAAAACTTAAATATATTTATTAAATTTCAATATATTTATGAAATGATTTCCTGTATTCCTAGCTGTTATCTCCTCTTCCCCCCTTTTTTTTTACAATTCACTTAATATTTTTGAAATAAGTATTCTAGTTTCCTATGTTCACATTTTCTTTTGTGTAAAAACTTTTGCTCATTCCATGTAAAACAAGCTAGTGCGGTACATGTCTCCAATCTCAAATGTACCTGTGCTATATGCAAATTCAAGGCCTTCCAGTGCTACCAGGAGAGACTCTGTCTTAAAAAAATGAAAAAAAAGAAAACCCCATATCATGATTGACAAGTTCTGCAGAAAATGTTTAGCCAGGGGTGGTGGCGCACTCCTGTAATCACAGCACTCGGGAGGCTGAGGCAGGAGGATCGGTGCGAGTTCGAGACCAGCCTGGGCTACAAAATGAGCTCAAGGCCAGCCTGAACTGCATAGCGAGACCCTGTCTCAAAAAAACCAAAAAAAAAAAAAAAAAAAAGAAAAGTGGTTATAAATTACTAAATAGATTTTACTTTGAGGTCATTTCATCAAGAGATAGTCAACTAAAGGATTTTTAAATTTAAAAATTTAAACTAGTTTATAAATATAATCATTTATAAAAATGGTAACTATTTCCTAACAAACTCAGAAAATACTAATATATATGGAAAATTGCATAAAATGCACTAAAATTCTACTATAAGAGAGACATGAATGTTTCATGGTCGATGCTTTAGGTTTTAATATGTATATATAATGTTGTATTTTCAAAAAGATTATTTTATAGATATATTTTTGAAATCTGAACTAATTATATATTTTTTGGGCAAATTTTTCCACAAAAATATGCTTTTAAAACACATGATTTTCATGACTACTTTGATACGATTTGCTGCTTGTTTACTTAACAATTACTCCTCATTGGATAATTTCAGTTGTTTGAAATTTTAAAATGACACAAATAACACATGGCAATATGAGGAACTCCCAAATACTTCACTTGTAAAAACTAAATTCCTGAAACTTGGGATGTAATTTTCAGAGTGACTATATGGACTTACTATCTCACTGGAGGAGGCTGATATTTCTATTAGCTTAGAGGGCTACGACTACTTAAATATTTATCTTATAATTTTTGCTATTGCAGAATGAAAATGAAATGAAATGCTGTTTCATTTTTATCACAAAGCATTAGTTTCATTAGTCTTTGCTCTTCAGATAAATAAATTCATAAAACCACATACTCTTTGTGTTTGTCTTTTTTTATTTAGTGAAATAATGAATGGGATTGATCTATTAATATTTTGTTATTTTAAGATTTTTGGCTAGTATCCGATATTATCAGTTTATTTATTCTCTTCCTATATATTTCTGTCAATTCTAGTTTTAAGCTGTGTTGATAAAAATGTTTAAACTTTGCGCTTGTTTGTCTGTGGGAATGCATCCATTTCTTTTGGGTAGATGTCTATCTGCCACAGTCTTGAGTTTTAGCTTAATAGAAGAGTATTCCTTTCCAAGGTGATTGCACTATGGACAGCAATGTGTGAGAGCATCAGTTTTTCTAAACCCTTATCAACCGATGCTGTTATTCCTTTATTTAAATGATGCTAGTAGTTACATTATCTCATTATAGCTTTAAATTGTACTGCCCTAATAAGATTATATAATGAGGTCAAACATATTTTCTTAACTTATTCATCATTCATTTTCCTTTCTAGTTCTTTGTATATCTTCAATTATAAAATGTCTGTTCACATATTTTACTCATTTTAAATGGGTTGCTTTTCTTCAGTTATTTGCAGAAATTTTCTTTTTACTCTTGGTTTATTTTTTATCATATAATCATAGATTTATAGATTTTCTTGATTTATAGATTTTTGACTTATGGATTTGAAGTATACATTTCTAGATAGATTAAAATATTTATAGATTTTATTTTTAATTGCCCTAATGATTGCATTTTGTTTTTGATAAAATTTAATTGATTAATTACATTTTATATTTAGTGAATATAAATGGATAAACAATTAATTTTTAATTTTATTTTATTCTAGTTAGTAACCACATATCATACAATTTCAGACTTTCTGAAATTATTGAGAACTATTTTATGGCCTTAGCATTTTGCCTATGCACTTGAAGGAAAAATATATAATGAATTTATCCAATGAAAATCTTTATAAATGTCTGCCAAGCCAATGTGGATTGCATATTATTCAAACTTTTTATACTTGTAGTGACTTTATTGCATAGCAAGTTCACTAAGTACTGAAAGAGAGATGTTAAGGCATCCAGTGAGACTATTTTGTTGGTCTCTTGATGCATTTTAAACTTGTTACTAGAGGAATGTATGTTTGTGGCTTTTAAATTTTCTGGAATTTTTAATTTTTTATATTTATGCAATGAGCTCCTTTACTACTTGTTATTATCTTCTATGTATTTTTTTGAGATTCAATTAATATGTTTAAAACAACAACTCTGGCTTTATGTTTACTTTTTCCTGTGCATAATTTTACTCATTCAATCCCCTTCATCATAATACTTCAGAGTGCTCATCTTTGCCACAATACAGCTGTCAGTCTCTATTTTATAATGCAATCTCAAACTCCCTGCCACTTAGTAGGAATATCTGCCCCATTTACAGTCAGTGTAACTGGTGAGATGGTTGAGTTGCTTTTTCTTATTGTCTCCTCTGAGCTATATTCTTCTATTTTTCTTTTTCTGCTTTTTTTTTTTTTTTAAATAGAGTGTCTCTAGGCTTCTAGTTTTATACTTCTAAAGGTTTACCCCACAGAGCTGCACTATTCAATACAGTATCTGTTAGTTTGAATGTACTAAAATTTTACTCAGGACTCAGCCTTCTTGAGATAGAAGTGATCTAGTCATACTTGCATTTTAGAAACTCACATAGCAACTGGACAGAGGATGGACTGAAAGTCAGGAACGCATAAAGGACCAACACATCAAAGAAAGGATGGCAGATGAAAGGTTCTTTAAAATTATTATTATTAATCAAAATGATTAATAAAAGTCTAAACCAGAGAAATTTCTTTGAGCTTACAAGACAGACTTCAGAGTTATCTGAATAGAATTGCTAAAAGGTGTTAAAAGTGGACTTGTGAATAAAAAAGAAAATGTTAAAGATAACATTTTGATTGAATCAGCTGTTCTGATCATATTCTTGTGACAAACACCAGGAATACAGGAGAAAGAGATAATTTTAATAAAGGAGAAGAATAAAATTAATACTAATTTAAATTTAAAGTTACACACATGTCTTTTGACTGTGACTCATAGCTATAGATCTTAATTTTATATAGCTATTAAAACAATTTATAATATCTAAAACTACTAAATATTAGTACAGAGTCCTAAAGTAGAAGAAGCTCTACATTCTAATAAATTATAGAAATAATGAAATGGCATCTCTCCGACATGTTTTTAACTTTTGGAAGTAATTTTTGCCATCCTGTCTAATGACTCTGCTCTCTGTCTTTTTCACCCGAGTCTTCTGTATTCTGTCTTGGGCAGTCTTTCTGCTGCCTCTCACTCCCTTGTGCATTCAGTAAAAAGGGCTCTCAAGTTAACCTGTCAAATTCAATTAACTGCTGCCAGCTGTCCATGGTGACACTTGCTGTAATTAATTGAGAAAGCCAGCATGCAGGCTTCCTCCAGAGGACTTGGAAACTGAGTGTGAAGTCCCAGGAGAGCTCTTACTAAGCTGCTTGTGCATGAGGTCTTGGGTGAGGTGGGGTTGGGCCACAGACACCACTTATAAACCTGATATGTGCTGTGCTGTCTAAAGTCCCAAATGCCTCCAAGTTTATACTTAAGCTATACAGTTTGAAGATACCAGAGATATTCTGTAAACAGGAAGCTTCTGAGTTTCCCTATTTATTCCAGTAGGCACTACAAGGTCTTCCCTGCTCCCTACTCTAACCTATCCATAAAATTATTCAGTCTTTTGTAATGCAATGACTAATAAGTCAAATCAGTTTTAGTGTACCTGACAATGACATAAAGATTTAATAACAATACTAAGCTTTTTCACAAATTGTCAGCAACTCTTGGCATTTCTTTCCTCATTGCTCACAAAATTGACACAATTTTCATAGTACTCAGACTCATTAACACAGAGTCTCAGAAGAAGGCATTTTTCAGCGTATAGACATATTTTACATCATCATTAATTGGTGATTTTATGCTATTTTCCAATCTAATATTCAGCATATAAATGTTATTCCTGTAGCAGAATTCCCACCTATCTTCTTTGGAGAAGATGAACAATTAGAGGTAATTTCATAACTCAAATTGCTTGCCACAAGATGGCAGTCTTATCAGGCATCATTCATGTGGGCAATTCCTTGTGTTGAGAAAATAAAAAATAAACACATAAATCAGAATGGTCATAGTTCCAGCTCAGGATAAACTCTGAGGAGATGTTAATTATTTTTTAAAAATTAACAACTATTAACTTTTTACTACACATCTGTCAAATAGTCCAAAAATTAATTTTAAAATGAGCTATGTAAATAACTTTAAATTTTCTGTGTTTACAGAACTTTGATTTGGTCTATGATTAGTTAATTCTATAATAAATGGTTTATTTTATATGTCTTAGCAAAGTTATTTTAAATAGTATTACACTTACTTATAAGTAAACTTTATCAATCTATTTATTTATTGATTGATTGATTGATTGATTTTGTGTGACCGGAGTATATAAAGTAACTTTTTTAACCTAAATTAAATATTTAGTGTCGACTTATCATCTCTGTATATTTATTCACTCTTTTTCACATTGATTTGATATTTACTTTCATTTTTATTTTTAAAGATAATAAAATGGGGCCAGGGAAATAGTTAAGTAGAGTAAGCACTTGCCTGGCAAGCGCAAGGGCCTGAGTTCAATCTCTGGTTCTGCAAAACAAACAAACAAACAAACAAATAAATAAATAAATAAATAAAATTATTTTAAAAATTAGAAACCATACAGAATTTCACTGAAAAAGATACAGGAATTAAACAATGGGTGTTATAGTACATGCTGCTCTCTTCAAACTCATTGTTCAGATTATCAGCTATGAGTATGCAAAACTAATAAACATTGTACTATCTCCCTCGTATAAGAACCTGAAGAGGAAGCAAAATCCAAAACGTACAATAGATACTGTGAAAGGAAAAGAAACAAATCAAAGGGAGGGAACAACTGGATGTGGAAAAAAGAGAAAACAAAGAAAGAAGGAGAGGGGCTGGGGAGATAGGTCAGTAGAATAAGCACTTGCTTGGCAAGTGCAAGGGCCTGAGCTCAATCCCTGGTTCCACAAAAAAAAAAAAAGAAGGAGGGATAAAAACATACATATGGTAGCCGGGCGTGGTGGCGCACGCCTGTAATCCCAGCACTCGGGAGGCTGAGGCAGGAGGATCAGTGTGAGTTCGAGACCAGCCTGGTCTACAAAAGTGAGCTCAAGGTCAGCCTGAACTGCATAGTGAGACCCTGTCTCAAAAGACAAAAAAAAACAAAACAAAACAAAACAAAAAAAAAAACATACATATGGGATAGCTTGGATCACTAACTATTTGTATTCGTCTACTGAAAGCAACAGTTAATGGTTAATTTTTTAAATTCTTTTTACATTTCAATCAATTTTGAATGTTTGTATCTGGTAATCTGTGCTTTTATTTACTTTGACGTTTTCCTATTATTTTCTGATTGTAAGAATTTACATATAAATTTCTATAATAACTAAAAGCAGGGCCGGCCAATTAACTCAGCAGATTAAGGCGCCTGGAAGCAGGCACAGGGGCTGTAGGCTGTTCCCCAGGCCTACCATGCTGGCCCTGCCTCCAGGGTGTGCTAAGCCGGCAACTGAAACTGGGCATGGTGGTTTCCTCCTGTTATCCCGGCTCTTGAGAGCCTGTAACTAGGTGGATCACTATGAGTTTGATCTAATAGTGAGACCCTGAGCACCCTGTAGACCTGTGCCTAAAGTACAGAAAAAAATAAAGAAAGAAAAAAAGAAAAAAAAAAGAAAGAAAGAAAGAAAGAAAGAAAGAAAGAAAGAAAGAAAGAAAGAAAAAAGTAACTCTAAACAATTACAAGTAGAAGTGAATCTATAAAGGTATTAGAAATACGGCATCAGATATGAAAAAAATATAAAATATTAGCATTAATAATTTATGTTTTAACATACAACATGTTTATATTATAAAACCATCAAATACAGTTGTCTTGGTCACTTTTTTCTCAGTGCTGACACCTTGAATTAAGGAAGGAAAGGTCTATATAGCTTGCAGTTTATGGTGGTTTCAGTCCCTACTCAGCTGGCTACAACTCAGGGTGGCACACGGCAGAGAGCAGTAGTTCACAATGGTGGAAAACAGCAAAAGCAACAAGAACAGGAAGGGAGGAGGCACCACGCACAAGCCTCACTCCCTTTCTCATGTTGTATGTATGTGGGCTTGTGCTGCACTCACACTGTTCATTGCAGCCCTGGACCATAGATCGTCACAAACTCTAGAGACTTGCACCATGACTGCATCAGGTTTTAGGGGGATGTCTAAACACAAACCAATAAGCTACAAAAGTTCCAAAATACCATGCATCCTTGCCTGTCTCAATATCTATTGATAGCCATTATGTGATAATGTTTCCCTTTATCACATAAGCACATAGATTCACAGAAAAATCATGTGTTTTCAAAATATCTCATTGTGGGTAATCTCATTCTTTCTATTTCTTTCTATCTCTGTATAATGGACATAGAAATTTTTCCTACTGTACTTACTTAATATTTACATTTGTACGTATGTGTATATATTGGGCATATACGTATATTTTGCAGGGACATGTTCAACTATTTAGTGAAGGAACCCTTTTAAAGTCAGTTTTTTTTTTTTTTTTTTTTTTTTTTTTTTTTTTTTTTTTTTTTTTTTTTTTTTTTTTTTTTTTTTTTTTTTTTTTTTTTTTTTTTTTGTCTTTTTGAGACAGGGTCTTGCTATGCAGCTCAGGCTGGCCTTGAGCTCATTTTTGTAGCCCAGGCTGGTCTTGAACTCACACTGATCCTCCTGCCTCAGCCTCCCAAGTGCTGGAATTACAGGCGTGCGCCACCACGCCCGGCTCTTAAAGTCAGTTTTGTTAAGCATTGTACCTCCATTTTTCTATATTTTTTTATTGGTAAGAACTTTGTGCAGGGGGCTGGGGAGATAGCTCCGAGGCACAAGTGCCTGCTGGGCAAGTGCAAGGTCGTGAGTTTGAACCCTGGTCCCACAAAAAAAAAAAAAAAAAAAAAAAAAAGAACTTTGTGCATATCCTAAAGACAAACATTTGTTTATGTATCATTCCAAAGTTTTATTCTAGTAATCCATTAGTTCTTTTACTTCATTCTTCAGACCTTAAAGATGTTCTACATTTTAAGTTATAAAATTGTATAACTTTGAAGATATTATGCACACAATGTTTTTAAGAAAACTTTCTAAACTTTCAGACTAAAAAATAAAATAAAAAACACTTTTCCGTAGTATGTATACTTCACTATGTGTAGAATTTCAATCCATAAGAAGTTTACTGGTGCAAGGAAAATTTGAGTAGAAAATTTGACTTCCTCTTCCAAATGCATGATCAAGTGTCCAAACTGAATTTATTAATTTTTTTCTACTGTGAAATTGAGATATTAACTTTATCTCACTACATGTATTTATAATATGCTTATCTAACTAAAATTCTATTCTATTCATTTGTTTTTAATTTTAAACCAATTCATCTTCACGATTATTTAATTTTTTTATCAGTACATGGTTTCTGTACATAATGTTTACATTCGTTTGTGGAACTGAGAAATGTACAGCACACGTCTTTTCTTGTCTCCTTTTCCTCCCTTCCCTCCCAACTACATCTGTTGACTCTCCTTCCCGTTTGAGAAAGTTCTAGCTCCTTGTATCCTGGCACTTGCCTTTTTCTTCACACACTTTGTTTAGAATTTATGATTTTCATAATAATAAAACATCTGATATTTAAGGTTGTGTGTCTAATGATGTTTAAATTTCTGAACAGATGTTTTATGGAAATAAACAAAATAATATTTTTAGAAGCATTAAAGTCATGGGAATAGTACACTAAAAATAATATAAATCAAATTCCATAGTTACTTTTAAAGTCAGTGCTCAAAGGAAATGTGGATTCTTAAACATTAAGCATTAAATATTTTAGTTTCTGATTTCAAGTTACTAAATATATATTACTGTTCTTTTTAAATTTTAAGGTTAATGTTTGTTAATTTCCATGATAAAATGCATATTATGATATCTACCTATTTTCATGAGTTTTGATAATTTTTTTGTGAAAATTAGTTTGATGGATATTAATGTTTCTAGACTGGGTATGGTGGTGCACACCTGTAATACCAGCTCTTGGGAGTTTGTAAACAGGCAGATCACTACAAGTACAATCTAGCAGTGAGACCATGAACATCCTGTAGACCCTTCCCTAAAATTTTTTATAAAAAACAATAATAAATAGGGACATTACTGTTTCTATTGTAAGTCCCTGACATTTCATTTTAACCTTTCTGGACTAATTTTTTCATAGAGAAATCTCTCACAAATACATAATTTTTTTCAGTGTTACAATAAAATTTTTCTCTTTTTATTTTTAAAAGATAATAAAATTAATTTAAAAAATTAGAAACCATACAGAATTTCACTAAACAAGATATAGGAATTCAACAATGATTGTTATATTATATATTGTTGTCTTCAAATTAGTTGCTTGGATGGGTGATATTTCCATCCTAAAAGAGAAAATTTAGGTCACTTTTAGATACTTTAAAAATTAAGGATTTTTTTTTTTTTTTTTTTTGTGGGACCAGGGTTCGAACTCTCGACCTTGCACTTGCCCAGCAGGCACTTGTGCCTCGGAGCTATCTCCCCAGCCCCCAAAATTAAGGATTTAAAACTGGAAAAAATATTCCATGATCTGGAAAGGAAGAATCAACATTGTGAAAATGGTCATAATGCCAAAATTGTTATACAGATTCAATGCAATCGCAATTAAAATACATTAATATATCTTACAGAGTTAGAGAAAACTTACCTCCAATTCATTTGGAGCAAAAAGAGAACCAGAATATCAAAGTAATCCTCGGAAACAAATGAAAGCTAGGAGATACCACAATCCCTGACCTAAAATTATACTACAGAGCTACTGTGTCAAGATCAATATGGTACTGGCATAGAGATATACATCAAGATCAGTGGAACAGATTAGAATATGCAGACACAAATGCAAACATACTCAGCCCCTTTATCTTTGGTAAAAGGGCCAAACATGCTCATTGGAAAAAAGATAGCCTCTTTAATAAAAAACTGGCTTTCCACATATTGAAGGCTAAAACTAGGACCATGCCTATCACCATGTACAAAGCTACAGCCAAAATGGATCAAAGATTTCAATGCCAAAACAGAAACACTAAATCTTCTGGAGGAAAGTGAAGGTAGAAATCTTAAAGATAGAGGGGTAGGTAGAGAGTTCATGAATAAATACCAAACTGCAGGAAAATGCTTCAAAGAATCAGCATCTGGGATCTCATCATTTTGAAAAGTTTCTGAACTTCAAAGCAAATCTCCAACACAGTAAAATGAAAACCCACAAATTAGGCAAAAAAATATACTTAACTGTCCCCCAGACAAAGGCCTTCTATCTAGAACATATAAAGAATTTAAAAAGTTATGCCTTCTAAAATTCAAAGGCCAAATCCAAAAATGGTCATCTGAATGAATATACATTTCTCAGAGGAAGAAATTCAAATGGTGAGTAAATATATGAAAAAGTGTTCAATATCATTGGTCATTCAGGAAATGCAGATTAAAACAACCTGATATTCCATCTCACCCGAGAAAGAACAACTAATATACCCTGTAAAGCTCTCTTTCAAGTATAATGGAGAAGTGAAAAACTTCCAGGACAAAGAACAATTAAAGAATTTCATGATGATAAAGCCAATCTTGCACAGGTTACTGAAAGATAATCTATAGAGGAATCAAACTGACTGCAACTCCAATGAAGAAGAATGGACAGAACCCACTAAACAGGTCAAACAATTAAACACAGCAGAAAAAAAGAGGTATACAAAAGCAGTCTTTCAACTATTCTTTTGTGTACAGCAACAAAATATTTCCATCAGCATACGCTACAAATGAACTTCTCCTGAACCCTATGGATTATGATTCTGCCTGGGTCTATAGGGTAGGTATCAAGGAAATAGCAGTAGCTCAGTCCCACAAGTAACATCTGGCCACCAGTAAGTGTCATGGACAATGTCTATGTACATGACATACTAGAACTTTCTGTGACATCCTGTCCCAAATTGTTAGAATTTCTGGTCATATATTTGTCACTCCAGTATTTATGGTATGTTTTGTTCTTAGTAATTCTTTACTATCATGGAAACTTTTTCTTAGCTGGTATTTCTGTATGTATTAACCTATTCAAACATTATGTGAGTTTTCTGAATTGACTATGGACTTGTACATATGATACACAATATTCTGGCCTCTAAGTTGGACTCATGATTTGATTTGAATTTTGGAATATTGTTTTAAAATATTGAATTTTATTTTAGTTAATTAATATTAAATCAATTTTTTCAATATTATTTAATTATAATTTTTGTTTTAGTGTTCATACTGCAACTTTGACTCACAATCTACTTATATGACTTGGTATACTTTCTTCTAGTATTAGAAACTTTAAATATATATATATATATATATATATATATATATATACACAAGATATATATATATATATACACACACACAAGATATATATATATATGCACACACACAAGATATATATATATATATATACACACACAAGATATATATATATATACACACACACACACACACACACACACACACACACACACACACAACCAAGGAAGTTAGGCTAGATATACAGTTACTTTCTCTTAATTCATTGAGAATAAAAGTTTGTACTAATATTGTTTAGGCAAGATATCAGGTCTGATCTGGTCCTCTGACTTACTACTACAAAGACAATAATACGTATGGAGTTAATTATTGTAACCATTCTACTAACTTGTTTTGAAACTGTTTCATTTTTATTTTATCTTTTTTCTCATTAAAATGAATTAAAAAATAATATGCGATATCCCTGTTTGAATTCTCCTCAGGATAGAATTCAAATTGCTATCTGTATCTTGGACAAAATCTTTCTAATATCATAAAAGCATTCCAAATATGTAATATGACTTCTTTAGTAAGTGTGGTGGAGTATAAATATTTATGATATACAGCTCATGGAATCCTTTATTTTTATGTTAGTAAAAGCCAAGATTATTCACTCACAAGAGTTTGTAAGTGACATGAATGCCTTTTGTACCTCATAACTACGCGGCCTGTATCAGCAGCATAGTGATTTGACAGGCATTATGTATGCCTATATCTAAGTCAGGTAAATGAACACAGAATGAATAAACCAATGCATTCTTCAACAAATGAAAGAGGAATTTAAAAGCAAAATATATAATAACCAGTTCATACAATGCCCAAATGTGTTTCTTACTTATATTTTTGCCTTGCTGAAAGGCCGTATTATAGCACTGGAGTTGACTGTGTTTGCAGCCCATGGAGGGGTGATGAGAACGTGGTGAGTAGCATCTAGCACTCTTACATTGTCACCACATTAATCTTATTCATCAGTTTATTCCTAATCTGCCACGAAGTCCAACATGCAATAAGCTAGCAAGTTCAACATTCCATTTATTCATTTCAAAAGTTATTTGGTTGTCCAACTCTAACCTGGCCTAGTACACGTGATCTTACTTTGCTGTAGGAGACACAGCTGTGGGACAGAGCCATTAACACTGTTCAGCCTTCACATCTGTGACAAAGAATGCACAACAGTTTTGTTAAAATGGAAACACAATTAGATTCTCAGTAAATGAGTTTGGAAATTTTAATCAGTCACTGTAATGTTTTAATATCAAATGAGATTAAGTTGGAACTTGGAGCCAAGGAGATGCTGCATGATCTATTGAAATCAAGTACTTTCTTTACTTTCAATTAATAATTCCATCAAAACTGATCTCAAATGTCTTATAATTATTTTTCCAAAGTCATTTTTATTTCCTTTAGATTGTGTACCAAAATAGCGGCCATAATTTGTTGTGAGTCAGTGTGATGATGTTCCTAAATATATATCAGATAATGTAGACTATTAGGGAAATGTCTATTTCTTTGAAGTACAAGATAATGTTGTTGCCTTATTCCTAATTCATGTGCCAGTCAAAGAATATACATTAATCATGCTGTGGCCTTATTAATACTGACTAGTAAATGAGATAAAAAATAATCAGAACATTCTGCAACTCCTTTATACATCATAACATAAAATGGAAAGGATCATCCCAGGTATTGATCCCTCGAGTTTCTGGGTTAGGCCCCATCAATGACTCTTCAGCTACTTTGGCATGGCATTGTGTGATCACATATTCCACATGGTGAAAGAGAAGTCAGCAGCTTGAATTTTAAAGAAACTGAAAACGGTTGGTGTCAGGTAGTCACTTATTGGGCTAAAGAGGGACATTTCGATCTGCTGAGGTAACAGAATGTAAGCAAACAGTATTTACTGCTTGCAGCATTTTGCTTTTTATTTGTGCCTTCAAGAGCTTGAAATTTTGCACAGAAACCAGATTGTTCCCAGCAAGGTCAATTGTGTCTGCATTAAGAAAGTAAGAGTGTTTTTAAATGACAAGACATCAACATAAAAACCCGACAATGAGGATTATAAAGAGAGGGAAAGCAAAGTATGAAATCAGCCCCTTACAAAGCAGTGACAACACGTAGTTATGAAGCACCAATGATAGTAATTATTTTGAGGGACAGAGTAACCTCTATTTCTGGAGGTGAAGATCATTATGGATTTACATATTAGTTTTAGTTTGACCTCTAAGAATTTGTTTCTTGATAGCTGACTTTATAAATTCACTCAGGTTCATGTATTCTTCATTTATGATACGTTCACAATTACACTTAAACTTGGAGCAATTAGACCACAGGGTGAATTGAGGGTCAGATGAAAATCAGGCTAATGAAGACCATTGCTTCAGCAGTTAGGAATTACTGATGTTCCTCTGAATCAAGCGGCATTATGGGAAAGCGAACATCAGCAGAACACCAACTTGATATATTCATTTTCCTCAAAAATGAACATGTTGTTTTCCTAGAAGGCATATTCTTTTTTACTTGAAAGAAAACTATGTAAGATCAAGCTTCAGCTGATTATACTCAGACCATCAACAGGTAGAAATCTATTCAATGGTTATGTACTCACTGGAGTGTTGTGGAATAACTTCTGCTGTACTCGTCAGCAGTACTTGTTATAATTCAGGGACCACATGATCCCAGTTAGAAAATCAAAATTTAGAGCAGTTGAAAGAATTTCACTTATATATCTCAGGGTTGTATTTATTTTAACCTACAGCTTTCTCTAATCCGAAATACAGGATTACTCATTGTGGTAAAGTTCACAGTCACTTCCACGGCTCTTGCTTCGCAACATACAACAGCCACTGAATATGGGTATGCTGTGAACATGTTAAGGTAACTCGGCATTGCTTCTTTAGTTGACTCATTTCTGTAGAGCTTGAATTCAAAAGCCAGACCCATTTTTTTTTTCTGGTGTTGCAAAAGCTATCCAGCAGGGAAAAATTTGATTGAAATAAACCTCTCTGGATTTCTAGGTGAAGGTTTATTTTCCCTGAAGCACATGTCTCTTCACACGATGTTGAATTTCCAAATTGCTATTGGATGCAACATGCTGGAACAATTCCTAGAGTAATAAAGAAGAGGTAATTATTTTTTAAACAATTAGTAATCTCTTGAATATTGGGTTAATTAATTCTATGACAGATAACTGACCACAGAAAATATGTGTAGGATTCATACTGCTTACAAACATAGTAGTGGTTTGAAGGCCATTTGATTCTGTGCCTGTGATTTCAGTACACAGGTAAAAAAAAATTGCAAATAATGAGCTACAAAAATGGACCTATGTATAATATCCCCAAGTTTTATATTTTCTTCTTATTCATATAAAAACAGCTCTTAGAAATTTCAAGAGAAAAATAGTAAATAAATGCATAGGATTCCCCTCTGTGCCAGAAAATTTATGTTGTCCGCATATCAAAAACTGCCTGAGTGACAAAATTATTCAATTTTCTTCTTAAATTAGAAGCACAACAGCACCAATAACATAGTACAGAAACAAGAAGCTATATACTTTCCTTTGGTCCTGTGATACACAGAAATCCTTCTCCACATCTTGCTGCAGTTTTTTTGAATTTCTAATTATGTTTTGTAGCTAAAATAAGGGTGCCACAGTGCAACAGCGGGATGGTGTGCCTCTATTATCTCATGAAATATGCAGTGTATTTTACCTACCTACAGCTAGAAAGAAATGCGAATAATAATAGAAAGCAATGTAAATGATTTAGAATTTCTTACATAAGAATATATTCTTGGTATATTGAAAGAAGTCTGATAAAATCTGAAAATTTCTTGGGATGAGGTTTTAAAAGTTTAATGTTACTCACATTGACGAACTGAAAGAGGTTCAAAAGAGGTCAGTACATTTAAACAAAGTGATATCCTTTATGGAAACAATGTTAACCCTATCTACATAAATATTAGTATTTTTCAGAGCTAAGATATGGGAATTTTATTTGTCATTATATGTCAACTCACTTGGATTCTCAGCTCTTGGTTACCAGATTTTGTTTGACTTTGCTTATGGGGAGGAGAAAGACAGAGAGAGAGAGAGAGAGAGAGAGAGAGAGAGAGAGAGAGAGAGAGAGAGAGAGAGAGAGAGAATTGTTCTACTATACTTTAAATGGATATCTGTTATTCTTGTGGAGTCTATCCATAGCTACAATTAGATTGATTCTTCATCCTAAAATTTAAAAATATCTGAACAATGATATGATATCTGCAGACAAGTCTTGTTTTGTAATAATTCTTTAAAAATAATACCATCTATGTTGAAAATTGAGAAGTTCAATACTTTATGTGTCAAATGAGAGATATCTGGTAGACCTATAAGCAAGAAAGTAAACTCTGAACCTAACAAACATGTAAGGATGAGCGTGGCAATTTGAGGCAAACTGATAAAGTATCACAGAACAATGGGTTCTGTCTCCAGGCTGGATATCTCTTCTCTGTACTGTCACCTCCCTCATCTGTGGCTTTCATCCTCCTCCATTGCACAAGCAACTTGCTGTTTAACCTGTTTGTCTCTGGATCTTCCAGTCTAGATCTTCTAGTCTCATCTTGTACCTGGCTATTTACTCATAAATACTGCATGGATAAATAAAATACGCTGGATGGAACGAGATCCATTTGGCATAATAGGGTGAAAGCCATGATATTCTTCAACAAATTGCCTAGCCTCAAAACTATTTCAAATGAAAATGTCGGGTAAATAATTTTTCTACATTCTAGCAATAAAAAGTTACCAGGAAAAAGCATCTCCTGTATAATCCCTACATAAAATCTGAAATGCTAGGACATTGTACAGAGCCTGAATATTGATATAAGATTGTTTTTCTTAACGTAAAAGCCTTTAAAATGCCAGACCAAAATGGAGCAAATCATGTGTGGCAAGAAAATTGTTTCAAAAATTAAAGATCTCAGTTCTTTCAATGTTTATTTTACTGAGTTAAACTCAATAAGCTTACAAAATCATTTTTTTCTTATTCAAAAACTCAGGTACTACTAAAATTTATCTTAAATAAGAAAGAAGAAAATTTAATTTTGAATAATTTAGAATAGAGGGAAAATTAAATTCTCCTACCAGATGGTAAGACATATCCCACTACTATCCTGGTTGAAAGAATGGAACTGGTACAAGAATAAGCAAATATCTTAAAACAAACAAGAAGTATAAACAGAAACATCACTATCGACAACTCAGGATACCCCTGAGTCATATTTCTAACACTTCAAGCATAATAGGACTTGGTTTCATCTATTTATTCTTATTTTGTTTTCGGTACCGGGGATTGAACTCAGGACCTTGTGCTCACCAGGCAAGCGTTTATTATATTGAACTATCTCCTTGGCCCCTAGGGGTTGGATTCAGAGAGCTGAATTATGAATTAGATACAAGGTTTCTGTGGGAAAATATCATCTTAAATAAGTCATACAATTGTGTGTATTTTTAAGTGTTGGTAACATAGTGACAAAAAAATTTAAACAGTTCCCCAAATTGTCTCAGAAAGTCATACTCCAGTGGTAATCTTGGCTGCCACTGTAAGCTCCCTGATAGTCTTTCTTGAAGACATAGAATTCACTATTTCTACAGTCAGGATGTGGTCAATGAGACTATTTTGTAACAATCTGTCATGTACTTTCCAAAAAGAAAGAAAGAAAAAAAAAAGGAATAGCAGAGTTCATAGCTTCCCAAAACAAAAAGGAGATAAATTTTTAGCTTCTTACTAATACAAATGTTACTTAAACCTGTTTGAGCATTTCACATCGTATACATGTGTCAAATTATCATTATGCCTCACAAGTACACTTCTGAATCCATTAAAAAAAACACCAATAGTGAACAACAATTTGAGTATTTTAAGCTTAAGTAATATGGGAAATGTTTTATGCTGTTTATTGGGAAGTAAAATAGTAAGTTTTTTGGGAAATAATTTGTTTCTATTTCTGTCTATAGATCTATTTAAAAGAGAATGAAAGGGCCAAGGAGATATCTAGGTAGCATAAGCACCTGCTTAGCAAGCATAAGGCATAAGGTCCTGAGTTTGACCCCTGGTGGGGGGGAGAGAGAGAGAAAGAAGAGGAGAGGAGAGGAGAGGAGGGGAGAGGGAGAGAGAAGAGAAAAGAGAAGAGGAGAGGAGAGGAGAAGAGAGAAAAGAGAACAGAAGAGAATAGAGGAGAACAGAAGAGAAGAGAAGAGAACAGAAGAAAAGAGAAGGTAATTCCATGTCCTTCAAGAGGAAAAATTTTCCTGACTGGGGTGACACCTCAGCGGTCTAAGCATTTACCTGGAAAGCACAAGGTCTAGAGTTCAATACCTGGTATGGCTGTGCGGAACCCCAAAACCAAGAAAGTGCACACTTATAATCCCAGAGCTGGTGAGGTGCAGATGGAGGCAGAGGCATCACTATGAGTCTGAGCTCTGTAATGAGACCTTGTATCAAAAAGAGGAAAAGTTACCAAGTAAAAGGGTCTGAAGAGTCTCAGTTTCTGTCTCTATTTCTGTTTCTGTCTCTCACTCTCTTTCATCTGTATATGGGCGTACACATTTCTGTTTCTCTCTCTCTACATCTGTATATCTCTGTTTCTGTCAATGCTCCCACATGAATGATCTAAGAGATAAATAATCCCCTTAAGTAGAAAGCACGCAGCCGCACACATTACAGCTTGGATTCTTGAGAGCAGTTGTGAGACAACTGTCATTGTCTAGGTTCCTTACCGCTCTGTGAATACTTGCATTATTCTTGATTTGCTGGTTACTGTCTTCTTCTGTTTCTTCAGATCAATTCACTCAGCAAGATGAAGATTCTCATGAATGATGACAGACATGAATTTAACAAGAAAAATGATGTCAAAATATTTTGGATAATAACACACAGTATTGTGATTCTTCCTCGAAGACTCTTTTGGAAGCATTAGTGTTGTGTTTGCTAAGATCATGCTTGTGGGGAACAGGAAAGATGAAAAGAGATTTTATTTTAGATTATCAAAGAAGCAATTAATAGCTTTTATACTACAGAAAACATTTTTTTTTTTTTTTTGTGGATAAAACCAGCTCTCCTATAGCCAGTGCTATCTATCTGCATGTATCAGTATGGGTGTTCCCACCAAAATACAGCCCATCTCACCCTCATTCTTCAAGAAATTTACAGCTAGAGTCTATGTTGGTAAGTGAAATATATCAGGTCTACATGAGCAAACATTGTATTGTCAGGCTAGTGTGAGAAACATCCAAATAATCATGAAAATCTAAAAGGTAAAACAGAACCTGTGAAAGGGAAAGAAATTGTTCAGAGGAAAAGGAAATGTGGGATGAGGAACAGAACGAAAGAAATAAGGGGAAAAGATACATTTAGGTATATATTCAGAATGGTTTGGATAATTGTATTTTTGTTGTCTGCTGGTCTTTTGAAAAGAGCAGTTAATGCTTTAAAACATTATGTCTCCCTATGAATTTTTTATTTTCCTCTTTTGTATTTCTTATAACTTCTTTGTTATTGTTTTATTTTGTTTTTCTTTAGATGAATGTTATCTCTAGTAATCAACTAACTTGAAGATAGTATCATGAAATACAGCAACCACTGTTGAATTACTACTTTGTTTAATGAAATCTTGCATCACTTCTAATCCTGTTCTTTTTCCATCATCATTCTGTATTCATTAATAATAAGAAAAAGAAATTCAGTTTTTCTGAAAAGAAATATTGTATTTTTATAAGAATTTAGATATGCCATTGCATATTTTTCATTTGTAACATTTGGATTCTAGATCCTGTCACACAGTGTGGTGTATATTTGTATATAGCTTTTGATTCCTTTTGCACCTGTTTGTCCCCTGCCAAGTTACAAGAATATCCTGAGATTAAAATGAGAGTTAAATGAGATGTAATGCCTAAGATAGTAGTTGGGAAATATTTAATAAGTGAGATATAAATAACAGATACTAGATAACATCTACTACTTTAAACATTTGATAAATAAGAATAGCAGATACTAGATAAGTAATATCACCATTACCTCTATCTTTAAAAAACAGCAAAAGTTTTAATAGAAACTGATGCTTCTATCAAGTAGCATACACCACTGGAGGATCACCCCTAACAAGATTGTGGCATGCACAGATTCATGAGTATATTCAAATAAGCAAAAACTAATAATAAAGTGAACAGCTTCCAGATTTATAACATTTTACATAAAATAATTTCCAGCTGTAAGATTGTTTTACCACATCATTTTGTGTCCTAAGGGCTATTTAAATTTGCTTTAGAGTTAAGAATAAATATTCCTAAACATGGAGTAAATAGTATCTTTCATTATGTTTAACATTTTTAGGTAATGGTCCATAGTCATGAACAATTAATTAATCACCCTAGCCCATTTGGATAGAAATAGTTTTTTCAATGGATATAAAATATATAATAGAGAACTAAGTAGATAGATAGGCACATATACATATCTAGCTGATGAACATTTTTGGAAACACTACATAACTTGCTTTTAAAAGAATTATAAAGACATTAAAAAGTGATCTAAATTCCATCACAAAATATAGACATTATTGGTATTTAATATATTTGCTGCTAACCTTTGTATTAGACACATATCAAGATTTAAACATTCAGTTACACTCATTAATAAATATATGCCTTATGTATATTAAAATTTGATGGATTTCCCAGAGATATGTAAATGAGGATAATTATAAGGTAAAATTCATATTGTATTATATGCACATAAATCCTGTGCCAGTAATTAAGATCTGAACTTATAGCACAAAGTTGTATTTACATGATAGAATATAAGTTTACATTGATTTCAGATAGTTACATTACTCAGAGATGAAAATTCACACCCGACAGCTGCAAGGATGAGGAGCTATTGCCAGATAAAGATAGAGCTACAAAATCAAACAGCAAGGAGAAAAGCTTCCCAGAGGCCACAGGATGAGGCCATGAATGCCCCAAGCTGGGTCAACAAGAGGAATAGACCAACAGAGCATGGAAACAGATCACAGAGGTTATAAGGCACATACAGTTACGATAAATAAGTTCCGTGTGACATTCACTTATTAATAACTATGCCTTTGGCGGGCCCGGCGGGATGGCTCAGTGGTCTAAAGCGCCTGCTTGGGAAAACTTGGGCGGCTTCTGGGACTGCGGTTCAGTCTCCGGCACCACATGCTGCGCCAGCCCTGCCCTCGGGATGGGCTGAGCCGGCCATTAAAATGAGTGAATAAACAAACAAAGGTTCTGAAACAAGAAAAAAATAAAATAAATAAAATTAAAAAAAAAAAAAAAAACTATGCCTTTGGGATCTAAATAAATTTCAGTCTTTATTCCAAGAGTTCGATTTATATGAATTTATTGTATTCTTAAATCAACATGAAGATAAATTTCAATTTATTATCCCCATTTTATTTATTATATTTTTTATTGTGAGGACAAAACAATCAGAAACTTCAAAGCAGATTAGTCACAATAATTAATACATTGCTATTTCTGTCTTCATGGTAGTTAGAGTACAAGATATAGACAAGCAATCGTGACCAGAATATATTAGTGGAAACCTTCCTTTTTAATAAAATTGGAGAAAGTAGCCATGCAAGTATTTTAACTAACTTGTGCAAAAATATATTTTTTCTTTTCCTTTTCCTTTTACCCCTAACAGTTTCTTTTCTTTTGAACAGTTTCTTCCCAATTCATAACATCTGTTGTACATTTTGAACTTATTTACTCATTCAGTGTCTCACACTAGTGAGACAATACGATGCTCACAAGTATGGGTCTGATCTATTTCACTCTTGAGTATGTTCTTGAGTTTCATCCATTTACTTAGAAAAGTTTCCAGTTTATCCTTCTTTATAGTACTTCCTCACCTATTAAACACACACACACACACACACACACACACACACACACACACACACACACGTGTTTACTGAAAGACAAACTAGGTAGAAATCTTGAAGATATAGTTGTAGGCAAAGACTCCATGAACAAAATCAATAATGCCAGAGAAATATTACAAAAATCAACAAAGGAATCTCACCTTATTAAAAACTTTTTGGGGCCTGCAAGATAGCACAGTGGGCTAAAGCACCTGCTTAGGCAAGCTCATACATGCTCAGGGACCACAGTTCTATTCCCAGCACTACATGTCATGCCAGCCCCACCCCCCAGGGCAGGCAGAGTTGGTCAGATTCCAAGTGCAGTAGTGTATGTCTACGATCCTAGCACTGGGGAGGTTGAAAGCAGGGGGATCACCATGAGTCTGAGCTGTGTAGTGAGACCCTGAAACAATCAAATACATAAAAGAAAGAAAGAAAGAAAGAAAGAAAGAAAGAAAGAAGGAAAGAAAGAAGAAAAGCTTTTGTACAACAAGAAAAAATCACCAACAGAGATAAAAGACAATCCACAGAGTGGAAAAAAAAATCAGCTTCTATCCCTCAGGCAAAGGATTTATAGATGGAGCATATAAAGAATTAATAAAAAAATCAGAGCCTCCCCAAATTGAAAGACCTAATCAAAAAAATGGTCTCCTGAGATGAATGCATACTTCTTAGATAAGGACTTACAAATAGCAAATAAATGTATGAAAAAGTGTTCAACATCATTGGTCATTCACACCCTGACTAATTATATATACTGATGTCTGTGAACCAAACAAATATACTGAGGATAGCAATGTGTAATACTAAAACCGTGCTTGGTATGTTTATCAGTATGGTCTTCTAATTATGCACTGCTTCTAATGTCATAACGATCATTGATGTACCTTCTCTCAAGCAAACTTTTGCTTAAATATAAGAGGAAAGAAAGAAAGAAGAAAGAAAGGAAGAAAGAAAAGAGCTAATAGTATATGAGACAAGGAAAAAAAAAGCCATGGAAGTGTGGTGTTATAATTTTGTAAACGGTTAAGTTAAAAATATCTGTGTAACAATGTATATTGTTCTTTCCTGTTTTACATTCTATTGGGGCTTTAAAATTTAGAATACCAAAAATTGATGGAAAATACCTGTTTCATGTTATGCCTAAGGCATTTGACATTCAGAAAGTAATGATGTTAAGCTCAAGTGCCTAAATTATAGGAATGATATCATTGATATTCTCTTCTGGATGGTTAACAATTTAAGTTGGTAGTCCAAACAATTAAAAAGAAGGGATACAAGTACAGTCAATATTTTGGCTCTAGCCCTTTAAGGTCAGTGAGGACGCAGGACAAAAAAGAACCTATACTGTAATAGCCTATAACTCAGTGGAGTCCCAAATTTCCTGTTCAAGGAGACTATGAGGCTCCAGAGGAAAGTGATTGATGATGTACAGTGTCCCTGAGGAGAGTCACCTAGAGAGAAAACATTCTCTCGGGATTCCACAAAGAGCAAAATGGTCAAACATCAGCCGTGATTCACTCAGATGGCTGACACTGACAAAAATGTTGCAAATCGCAGTTCATGGTTCCAGGGTAAACCCTGAGGAGACTTGACTGACTTAGTCAGATATAAAAATTACATATTTTTTGTAACATAGGTCTCACATTATCTTGGTCTTAACCATCCAGCAGAAAAGTCTAAGCATAAGGTATAAAAAGGAAAGTCATATTAATATGCTGAGTTCTAAAATGCTCAAGTCAACAGCCCCCGATAATGCCAGATAAGCTGATAATCTACTACTGTTACGGACTATTGGACTAAATATACAGCTACTTTCTCTGTGCAATGAAAAGAAAGATCAGTACTTTAGACAAGATATCATGCCAGCATCTTGTACTCTGAAAAACTATAATGAAGACAACATTATGCAATGTATTAACTATTGTCAAAAATAATAAAAATAAATTTAAAAAACCGAAAAGATGTAAATTACAATAACACTGAGACTATCATCTCACTCCAGAAAGAATGGCTGTCATAAAAAATTTATCAGATAACAAATGCTGGTAGGCCTGCATAGCAAAAGGAATTCTCCGCTGTTATCCTCTTTTAAAGTTGGTCAGTGGAGTTAAAGAGGATCCTTTGAATAAATGTACACACATTTTAAATTATGATGACAATAGGGACATCTAGCCTACTACTGCTTAGTATTTTTTGCCAAAATACTTGGTGAACTTTGTTATTATCATGCTTGTTAAGAATCAGCACTTAAAATCTTCATAGATTTGCAAAATAGCATTTCTCTTGGTTGCTTCATTCTGGAAAGTTTCTTGAAGGCAAGTTTATCATAACAGCATCTTCTTCCATGTGTGTTTAATCCAGAATATAGGATCATTGTGTGGTCAAGTTGATCAGGGTAAATTTATGATTTTTCTCCTCCTGAGCATCTTCTCTGCAGAAAGGAACTATGATCAACATAAGTGAATTTGTGATTCACCACCCTGCATAAAACTTTCCTGCTTCCAAATGAATACACAAATAGCAGAGGCTAAAACTGGTCCATAGGTTAGTAGGAGGCTCACCTGTCACCACTAAACCTTCAGGATCTCTTCTATAAATGGTATAATCCTAATAGTAGTCCTATAAAATTCCTCCCAGCTAGAAAATATGTGTATCTACATTGTGGAGGATATTCTTTCACTGAATGTCTAACTTTCCCATTCAGAGATTTAACAGGCAACTTCCTGACATTCTAAAATTGCTACACTCCAGAAAATGTTTATCACAAGTTCTGAAAAGGTTGCCCATTGTCTTTCCTTACTTTCAACATATTCTCTTGACTTATGAGTAGAAAGTACTTACCTTCTAAATAATTGTTCTTTATCTATCAAAAAAGGAAACTATTAAGTTAGTGGAACTAAAGACAGGAACGAGGAAGCAGAAGAGATGGGTAAGGAAAGAGATTTTTCTAGATTTGCAAACATAATCAACAAAGCTATAGAACTGTTCACCAGGACAAAGGAGGTTTTATTGGATTCCATTTTCTACCAAGGTTTGGAGTTTTACTTACTCATAATGTTTTGAAAACAATCAGATATTTAGTCAGCTCAAATAAAGAAAATATATTTTCATAGATGAATTCATTGTGTTCTGATTAATGAATAGCAGAAAGCTAGCTAATTTTATTTTTGCATTAAATTTTGTGACATTGAACACTCTGGATAGAAAAAGCAATTCTGTGAAATACTTCCTGTCTTCTGAAACAGAATGACTCAAATTGTTTCAGAAGAGAAAAAAAAAACCATTAGATTTTAAATAATTGAAAACTTTTTTGAAACAATTTGTCTTCACTTACAATTGTTTACTGAATGAAGAGCTACAAGAAAAAAAGTCATTTCACATTAGTATTATCTTTCCAGGAAACAATCTTTTCAGAGAATAATGAAAGAGAGAGTACATAAGGGTAGTGCATGACAAAAAATGGAAAGGGCATTGTAGTGACTATTTGGACAGTAGTTTGTAAAGGGGCAAAGTATAGTGAGTGATACCTTTGTTTCTTTGTTTAAGACGATGGAGAGAAATACATAACTTTTGAAGTTAATTGTCATGGTTTAGGGTTTTCTCAAGGTGAACCATATAGTACAGGATATGTTTTATAATAGTATTTTATAATGAATCACCTAAGATTCATATACAAGTGCAGTAAATCTGCCCACACACTAAATACTAAATAATTCAGCTAATGGCCTGAATCCTAATATCCTGCATGAGTCCAACTGGAAACCTAAAGCTCATAACAATGCCTCCTACAAGTTCACCTGGAGGCCTACAACCTACAACAAAGACTCATGCAGGACCACTTCATGGATCTGTGTTAGAATGACCTGAATGTCAGTGGTGAAAGCTAGGAAGCCTGTGCCAGTGGGATAAAGGATCTGTGCTAAGAGGCTGAAGGATCTGCACTGGAGGCAGGAGGTAAAGACCAGAGCTCCTTCGAAAGTACCACAGCCAACCTCAGAAATAATGAGGTGATAGGCTCCTCTAGCAATGAGGAAACCAAAATTCCCATTAGGAAAGCCAATGTGATAAGCTTCATGAGGGTGAGCACTACACCATCTTCCCTTCCAGAGATGGGAACTGATCCTCGAGATGAGGACCCAAGCTTCTCCAAAGTTCATCAGGAAAGCCAGCATGACAAGGTTCTCCACCAAAGAGCTAACAGCCTCCAACAGGTCTAAGAGCTTCTCCAAACCTAACAGAGTTTTTGTTTGTTTGTTTGTTTATTTATTTATTTATTTATTTATTTATTTATTTATCTATTTATTCATTTATTTATTTATTGCAGCTTCTCATGATCTGCCTTTAATGCTACTGGAAATAACCCTCAGGCGGGCGTCCCACTCCCAGCCTCATGCTAATTTAATTCAGCTGGGAGTAATCAGCTGACCACCAGTTAGAAATCCAGCAAATTAATTTAACACAATGCGAAGGTAATTTGATAATAAGAAAAAATTGTATGGCTATGTGTCAGTTATAATTTACCAGAGGAACAGACTTAACAGTATATGAGATTTAATATTATGAATGATATACAAAGATTTACAAGTTATTCTCACAGTGAGAGTGAACTGTGGAAGAATGGAAGACGCCTTCTACCCGCTGAAGAGCTTTAGCATCCTGTCAAATCTACAAGGCCTACAGCTTGTTGTAGAGACTCCTGTGAGATTGTGTCCAGAATCTGAAAAATCTGTGTAGGAAGGCTGAAGAGAGTGAGCCATAGGGCTGAAGACTCTGTGCTGGTAGCCTAGATACAGATGTCTAAAGATGATGGCAAAGACCCGTTCCTCCAAAGAAGTGGAAGTAAGGCTTCCTTCTCCTTTCCCTTTATTCCATCCAGGCTACAATGTTGGTGCTGCCCACATCCAGCACCAGGCTTCCCTATTTAGGAAGCCTAGAAACACCCAGAACCCAGAAGGCAGGCATTTCTGATTCAGATTGACATCACAGTTAACTATTGTGGTCAGTGTAAAAGGAAGGTCATAACGGATGGAAGTTTCTCTTTCAGAAAACAAAAGAAATGAAAGAATCATAAGGAAGATCCAAAAGAAAGTGCAGTAGTTTCAAGGTCAGTGTTTAGAAAAAAAATTACGATGTATTGTGTAAATGCACTAAGTTCCCATGATAAATATAAATTTTAGGTACTGCAAACAGGTACTAATAAATAAAATTAAAAATTTTCTGAAAACAGATGTATCTCGAGACCATGATGTTGAATGAAATAGATGACACTTATAATCTTAAAGATTGCATGGTTTCTCTTATGTGAAAAAGGAAAAATAACCCCAAAGTATAAATAAAGAGAAAAATAAAATATGGGTAATGATGGATCAGGACTCAAGCTTTCCCAGGCACTGTCCTACAAATACTCCCCATTCTGTACCCTGATCTTGGCTCATTTCTCCTTGGTTAAAACCACAGAACAGACCTACCTGGCTTTTACCTGGGCAGAAAACCACAGAACCCTCCTTTGTGAACATCAAAAGTCCCCCGCAGACCAGGCAGCTCCGCCAAGATTAGCTCTCCCTCAACTATTCCAGCCCATAAACACCCTCACCACAAAACACCTTAAATTCTCTGTGATTTGCCTTGCTCACCATCTTGGTCCACCAGACAGCCAATCTGTTTGCTTCTCCCTCCAATAAATCCTCTTCTCATGTCAGAATGCTTGGTCTGGTAGATTGTGTGTGTTCATGCGTAACATTTGATGCAGGAAACCCAGGAAGGATGCCAAGGCCTCTGCCAATCCCTCCTGACCAGAGACTTTCTCTGATCTGCTGATATTCCTTCTGAACAGACCATGAGGCTCCGACCTCTCTTGCTGATCTAAACACTCACAACACCTAAAACTGTGAGTATTCCCTCCTCCAACTTCTTCAAATACAATCCTCTCCCACTGTCCAACTTGTTAGGGGGGAGGAAAAGAAGATGGCCATTTGATCCTGGGAACTTCATACCTGTAGCTGACATTTTCTTTCCATTTATCAGTGACAAATGTGTCCAAGGCTCCCTTTCCAACTTTAGCCTGGATGAGATCGCTTTCTGTACTTTCATTTTCTCCTCCCTTCTCTACACATCTTAAAGATAAATGTCATTCCTGAAGACTCAGTCGCCTTGTCTCCAGCCCTCTTCCCTTTGCCTCCTCCGACTCATATCTGGGATGGAGAGCCTCTGAATTTCAAGAGGGTTTCTTCTAGAATTTTTCTGACACAGATGTCCTTTTCTGTTCTTTCATTTTCTATTTCATCCTGACTTCTCCCTAGGGTGACAATCTCTACTTTGGATGCCTTGTCTCCCAGCTTTATGCCTTTCAGCCAGCCCTGGCTGCATTCTAAGAAGTTGTGCTGACACACCGAGCTGCTCCTTCCCACTGCTTGGCCTCCTCTCAACTGGTGGCACCTGATTGTAGGGCTTTAGCCCCACATCCCTCTTGGGACTCCCACAACACTTCAGCCTCCTTTGTTTGTCCCTACTCTGCCACCATGTGTAACTCCTTTTCAACTCCATTTGAGAAGTATTCTGTCCTAGGCTATCTTAAGTCTTGTTCTTAGAGGCCCCTTAGACTTCTCCAACCTCTAAGCTGAGTCCCTAGCTTTCCTCTGCCAAACAGCCTGACCATAATACCAGTTTGACAATGAGAATATCGGTGCTCAGCATTACCCTGAACTCTTCATTATAACGTCTTCATTGATTTAGATAATTTTTGTTGCTGCAGTGGGAAATAGTCTGAGGTTCTCTATGTCTTCACTTTCCTTTCTTTCCACAATCATCCTGAGCTCTGCCTGCCCCTACACCCCACCTCACAAAGCCATGGCCTCCAGTGCCCTTGCCCCTGTAACATCTACCACTGTATGCCACCGCCAGAGGCACCTCCATCTGAGCTGCCTCAGTAGCCCCTTTCGTGGCAAATGCTACTTCACTTTCTGACCTCTCAACTTTCAGAGGCTGGGGAGAGACTTTACTTTTTCTCTCTCTTTGCTGCATCTCCCCCGGTTTTCTCTCATCCACCTCATAGTCCTAGATTCCTCACATTCTTTGTCACTCCCAAATTATAACTACAATCTCTTTTTCCTTCAAGTTTCTCAGCTTTAGAAAAGGTATGGTCCAAGAACAGCTAATAACACATTGTTCCCTGGCTGGATGAGCTCACTCCCTCTGCAAGGTGGTGCTGAAGGACAACAGCCGACAAAATGCAGGCCCTAATCTCTCCTATCCTCCTAGTTGAGTCTGCTGCTCCCATGCTTTTCCCCTCATTCTCCCAGCCCCTCAGTCACTTCAGCAGACAATCCTGTTTTGGACAACCACAAGAAAAAGATTCTAGTCACAACTTGCCACCCCTCCCTTGGCGGGGAAGTCTCTTGCTCTGGTCATCCACTATGAGTAAAAAGCTAAAAAGCCTACAAAAATAAATTTGTCTCAGATGATAAGAGTTACTAGCCTTCCTTCAAGCCTGCAGGTCCAGGAGTTGTGAGTTGTGAGTTGCTGCTTTACTGTGTTGTGCCTAATCCTTATGCTCTGCTCTATTTGCTTGCTCCTACTGAAACTTGATAACTAGAAATAAGAGATCTGTACCTTTTCCAAATTCTTATAAGAGATCTCCAATTGACCTACAAAATTTCTAACTAGTCTGTCATAATTACAAACATAAAAGGTTATCATAATTTAACCTGGCCAGAAATATATTTGACTCTGGTTTTGCAAAGACATGATATGGGTCCCTTTTGGAGTAAAAACAGTTCATATTGCTTAGCAAATACATATTTTAAAGTGCTGCTACTCCTTTTTCTACTCTTCTCTACATGTAACAGCTGCCATATAATTAGTTTAATAGGGAATGTAAGAGAAACTATAGTTTGTTGCAAGAAAAAAACATGATAATTGTAACTTTGACTGGATTAATTTATGTCTTCTAATCTTGTGTCTTGTCATGGCAAAATCATTATTATATTATAACATCCTAAAATATTGGTTTCAAATTAATTGTTATGAACTTTTTATCTGTGTCCAGTGAACTTCCCATGATTTGTTAAAAGGCTAAGCAGAAATTGTTTACTTAGCAAATTAATCTGTGGTGTATAAAATATAAGTAGCTGGAAAGCACAACCGTTTTGCTAAAGATTTTAGGTCACTGCATTCAATATTTTGATCACCCTGACATTCAGATAAGTGGTTGAAATGTTAAAAATTCAGTCAATGCTGATGTTGTTTGTACCTGCCTCATGCCAAACATCTGCTTTGACATTTGGACTGAATTGTAGGAATTGATCCTTAGTCATAAGATCAAATAGATACAGTGATGCACCACATGCTACACCTCACCCACAGTTACATAGTGACAGCATTTCTATGTAACTGCTATTCGTAGTAGGATAACAGGCAAATCATAGGTATGAAAGAGACATTTTAGTCATTCAGAAGGACACTGCTTCAGATGTGAACATGAAAGTGAGGTCGTATACAAGTAAAGACAAAGTTATTTGAGAAAAGAAGTTAAGAAATTAAGAAGGCAGCAAATTGACATTCACAGGGAAATTGTTTTGAGTTGGAACAGACCTATTAGAAAGAGAGATACAGTTTTTGTATCACTGTCTCTCTGCCAGTCTCTGCCACTTCATTTTGCAGTACCATCCTACAAGATAGTCCTTGCTAATGTTCCAGCTACTGGATTCCTTAGGCCCCTTTTTGCAGAACTGCTAATGGCCTGATCATTTTAATCCACTCGCAATAGATATATAGAATATATAACACAGATGCAATTGATGAAATACTCTAAGTGGCACGTGTATGTCATTGTTCCCGTTGCTTCTCTGTTTTTCTTCTAAATGATTTGGTTTTAAAGACTGAATAAGTTTGGTTCACCACCTGTTCATGAATAAAATCCTATTCTAAAACTTAAAAAAAAAGAAAGTGAAAGCAATTGCTAATATAATTGGTCGATGGCGTGAGATGTTCTCAGATTATAGGCAAAAACTAATTGTTCTCATTTCCTTATCATTTTAGTTTCTGGTCACAAAATTGGGTACTAGGCTGTTTCTGCACTTTCAAAATTATTTCTATAAATTAGCAAGTGTTCCAGTTGCTATTAGTTAAAAAAAAAAGCAACAACAGCTTTTCATTCAGTAATCAAACCCTCATATAGTTCATTAATGAAAATTTTAAATTCATCTCCTTTCTTGGAATGCTTTTCTCCCCTAGGGCCATCCTGCCCAGTATGGAGAGTGGGTCTCGAGGCAGGATACAACTCTTGAGCACATTTTTCTATTCTATAAACCATACCTAGGTGATAAGCCAGATCCAGACAAGTTTGATTCGAACCAGGCTATACAAATCTGTGTCCTTAAAATGTGGGGAGTACATCAATTGATTTTTTTTATAGACTTTAAAGCTTCATTCAAAATCCTGAAGAGCAAAATTCACATTTATATAAAGAATGACTCAAGAACAAATGTCATTTGTTTTTAATTGTTTATTCATACTAACCCAAACAAGAGTTCATACTGTAGATAGAATAATGTATCACTTATTGTTACTAATTATGCTTATGAGAAAATAAATTTTTCTCATGTTACAAAGTATCCATCAGAAGTTGGAGTTTTAAATAATCAAAGAGTAGCTTTGTGTTGACCATCAGCTCTTGTCTTTCTTCTTCAGAATTTCTAGGCTGTATAGAGCCATAACTTGATCTGTTGAACATATCTGTAACATGTAGATTCGGAATGTTGAGCTTATTGAATGACTTCTTGTTTTCTCTTGACTGGTTCACATGAAATGGCAGGATTTCTAGTAAAAATGAGAAACTATAAGAGAGTTTCTAAAGTACATTAACTGGTACCTTTTATAAGGAGATACAAGCATGAAATCAGGTCAGGATGGTAGATGCGAACACAGTCTCTCATAAACACTGTCTGAATGATCTCCCATGTCTCATTTTTCTCCATTACTCTAGAATTCTGTGCTCAGGGTCGTATCTGATGCCTTGTGTTGAAGATGGTCAATCATCCCTTAGCTTATGAGTCAATGTCAAGCTCCCTTTAATACCTTTTACATACCCTGGCCCTAAATTATGCCAAGTCACAATTGTGTATGAGACATACATCTACATTTTGAAAAGGGATTTGGACATATTTTCATTCTATTTGTACTTCTGTATGTTAAGAACTGTGTTACTATTTCGTGTTTCATTTTATAATTGCATCATTTTTAGTAAAACAATCGAACCTTGAATTGAAGAACAAAGAAAGCAATATTTTACTATCAACTTAATTTCATGTACTTTCATATTATTTCCAGTAGTTCTTATAAATAAGCAGAAATAAAAGGTTGATATATTGACACTGGAAATTTCCTATCTTTGTAGTTAAAAGTACAAGGTAACAATATCATGGAAAAATAATGGAGAAGGTTAAAAAATGAAGTTAATATTTTTTGTGCCATCTGCATGCATACATGTTTTTATAACCAGTGGTAGGGGGAGACCGTTAAGAGATTTACTTATATTAAAAACCAAAGGTTGGGCCGGGCGTGGTGGAACACGCCTGTAATCCCAGCACTCGGGAGGCTGAGACAGGAGGATCGGTGTGAGTTTGAGACCAGCCTGAGCTACAAAAGTGAGCTCAAGGCCAGCCTGAACTGCATAGTGAGACCCTGTCTCAAAAAGACAAAAAACCCAAAAAACCAAAAAAACAAAAACAAAAAAAAAAAACCCAAAGGTTTATAGAATAGTTTTGAGTAATACATTTTGAATTTGAAGTGTAACACTTAAAATACGTATTCAAATACACATGTGAAACCAGGAGTAATGAATGTGCCCGTTTTCCCAGTAGTTCGGAGGCTAAGCAGGAGGATCACCTAAAGTTTGAGGCCAGCCTTGACTACATGACGTGTTCAAGGCCAGGCTGAACTACATAGTAACACCCTGTTCCAGAAAAGAAAAAGAAAACTAGTTGAAAAATTATATCTATGTATACACACACACACACACACACACACACACACACACACACACACACACACGTATCCTAACAAAATTTGAAAATGTCAGACCAAGCTCTTACAAAGAATATAAGGATTTTTTTAAAAGCCATGAAATTCATGAAAGAAAATGATTATATTTTAGTTTTTCTGAAATCTATTGGAATTTTTTCTTTGAATTCAAAACACTCTTTTTTATGTATTCGGTACAGGTTCTCCAGGGTCTCACTAAATAGAGCTCTCTCATTGTGATCCTCCTGTTTTCAGCCTCCCACGCACTGGGATTACAAGTGCATGGCATCACATCCAGGCTCAGTGGCACTCTCAGCATGCCTCTGGGACAGGGCAGGCACAGCAGACCCAGGGATTGAACCCTGGTCCCTGTGATCTGCCTAAGCAGGCACTTTAGTTCACTGAGCTTTCTGGCCGGCCCTTAAAAGACACTCTTGAAATTTGTGAATTAATTAATTGAAAAATTTCTTCTGTGAATGATGAGAGAAAACTTGGATTTGATGAAAAGATTCTATGCTATCAACTAAATTTTTTTTCTTAGCGGGGTGTAGAATTTTCCACATATTGAAGCTTAACAGGAAGTGAATTTGTTCTTAGGATTGCTGTTGGCTGAAAAAGCTAAGTTGAATACTGATCATTTCATTTTTTAAAATTTTTGTCTTGCTAATAAAAATACAAATACAGATAAAAAATTTTCTGTATGAACAATAAAAATTATCTTCTGTGTGGGGTATCCAACAGCCTGTTGTCACGTGATATAGTAAAAGCAGGAAGTCAAATAGGGGAGTTTTCAGAAATTGTCTCACTTACCAATACAACATTCCATTTCTTGCATCTCTCATATATAAATTGTGGTGTATTTCCCAGAGTTGCTTTGCAAAACCTTCTTGGGTGAGACAGCAGTGTGTTCTCTTATGAATTCGTAAAGCAACTCTGTACCTATGGAGGGACTGAGCTAAGTTAGTCTTTTCCCTTAAGAAATGAGGGCTGGGCTAAAGGCTTAAAGTATAGCAATGGGATAGAGAGAAGAGGTGGCCACTGAAGTTATATGATGCATAGAAGTGGGCACAGAAATAACCAAATCATTATAACTGGTACCATGGAGCTGTGGGCCCTGGGCACTTGCTGGTGGAACAGGGCCTGAGTACTATGTTGCTAAAAGTAGTCAGCATTGTTATCCATGGAGTTCTGCAGCCATTGAGACTCTACAGTTCCAACTTCTCTTGGGACAGAAGGACCTTCCACCAACTCCCCATAATCTCAAATAATGAAATCCATATAACTATGTATACTTTGCCTTTGTCATGTTTTTTAAACTTTATTCATTTTTTATTCATTTTGATGAGAAAAAAGATGAAGTAGCAATGAAATAGTTTCAATATATTGTTCATATAGAAAAGTGTTAGTAAGGCAGTTATAATAATTAATAGAGTACACATTGTTGTTTTCATAGTAGTTATTCAGAAGATAAGATGCAAAGATGATATTTAGTCTAAACAATATTAGTACAGGGCCAGAGAGATAGCTCAGTAGAATCAGCACTTGCCTGTCAAGCAAAAGATCCTGAGTTCAATCACTGGTACCACAAAGAAACCAAAAAAAAAAAATATATTAATACAAACCTTATTTCTCAATGAACTAAGAGAAAGTAGCTATATATCTATCTTATCTTGTGTGTGTATGTGTGTATTGTTTTTCTTTTCCTTTTCATTCTTTATTCACAACAAAATGGTTCTTTATTTATACTTGCAAAGTTAGCAACACATGACACAGGTTGATTTGACTGAACTTGTTAGATAGCAAAAGTTACATTTTTAGTTATATAGGCCTTGCTCTATTTTGGTCTTAAACATCTAGCAGGAAAGTATAATCATGAGGCATAAAAATTAAAACTGTATTAATTTGGTGAGCTATAAAAGGCTCAAGTCAACAACTTCAGACCATTGCCAGTTTTGCTGATAACCCCCTAATATTATGGACAATTGGACTATATTGAGTTATTTTGTTGAATTCAAGTACCTACAATCTTTGAACTGGCATTAGGTACGAAAAAAAAAAGTCCTGTAAAGACTTCTCCAAATACAGCTTCTGTAACTGCAGTAGAACACCCATCTCTGACAAAACAAAACAATAAAAAACAAAAGCAGGATATGTCTGGAGCCACATGAGCTAAGAAATTGGTCAAATATGTGTAGGTGGGACAGGCCTCCGTACCTGTAGCAAACAAGCTACCTCAGTCCTGAGATTGCTGAGATGTCATGTTAACTTCTAAATTCTCTTCCATACCATTGAGCCACACAGATTAGTTTAAACATTTTCCACTGGCGGCACATCTATTGATTCTTAGTCCCCAACCTGAAATGAAACAAGATACCTGGTAGGACTTTATTCATTGCCCAGAAATGAATCTGAGGGTTAAGAAGAATTATGTCATTTTCTAGCATGAGCAACAAAAGCCTGATCCTCTTAAAATAATTTAAAATCTGCCTAACCCTATCACATTAAAGGAGAAAAAAATTCATCTATTGTTTAAACATGACTTTTTTAGTCTACCTAGGAGGATTGAAACTTTCCCTTACTTACATAATCTGGGTTGAATCAGAAACATGTCAAAGAAAGACTTGGAATCTGAAGATGCCCAAGGAAAGGAGAGCAACACACCATTTAGCTCTGTATCCATGTGCAGCTCCCCCAGCTTCAGCTCCCCTTCTCGATAACTGTGCCAGGAAAAGGATTTTCCTGGCTAGCGCTCCCGCCAAGAGTTGCTCAACTTAAAGGGTGCTAATAGCTACCCAGGTTAGATAGTAACCAACCGAAGGGATGTTGGAAGACTCAGTGAAATATAAATACCTTTTCTTTTAATCTTTCTAAGCATTTCTTCCTGCTCCACTATAGGAAGACTATCCAAGAGATTTAATAAAAGATAGTGTATCTTCCACTATCAACTATGCCCAGCCAAATTTTAACCTATTCTGAGAAAAGCGAGGAATTGAGTGTACAACTGGATGTAAGGCACTCTTTCAGACTGAGATGGTGTAACCTCCCATTCAGGTGACCGCTACCACTGTAAATAGCTATAACTTCTGAACACACAACAAGGATTTATTTGAATATTCAAATGAAATTAATGAGTGGAGTCCAGTTTGTGGAAGTGACAAGAATGGAGTTTTACACCTCCTTGAAATTTTCATTTGCAAATTTAGAGAATAAGATCCCATGACACTGTGTAGAGACAGATTTATTCATGAACTGGGCATGTATAAAACAAACTCAGAAACATCTCTGCACAAGGTTAAGTAATAGAATGGAAAATTCAATCAGCACTCACAGATGAGACTGTGGTAATTTTCTAAATTGAAGAGATGAGTTGACCTAAAAAGTTTAGTTGACCTAAAAAGAGTCAACAGAGATGAATAAAAAGGATTGAATATAACATGCCCAACCATAATCTAAAGTTGACTTTTAAAAAATATATTGTGATTTATTCTAAATGGAAAAAGATATTAAAACATATGCCACTGGAAATGAGTCTTTAGCAATTCATTTGTAACAGCAAAAAATTGAAAATCATCCAAACATCTATCCATAAATGAATATCTTACCATGTTTTTAATAGACTGGAATATTTTAAAAATCTAGCTATGTCAAAGTTTTGGAAAGCATGTAGGACAGCGAGAATTCTGATTTATTTCTGATGGGACTGCAAAATGTCTCAGTCACTTTACAGAAACTGTTCTATAATTTTATAGAAACTCATCTAAGAGAAATAAACCACATATCTTCATGATATTTATAAACGAATGCTTAAACCTACATGCTTTAAAAAAATTCTAACTTGAACTACCTCAAACATCTTTTTAGAAGTAAATGTACTTACAAAATAGGTCCAGTAGAAATGGCATACTACTGGAAAATTTTTAAAAAATACTCTATAAACAACATGGAAAAATCATAGAATGAGCTGGGTGTGGTGGCACACGCCTGTAATCCCAGCACTCGGGGGGGGGGGGGCCGCGGAGGCAGGAGGATCGGTGCGGAGTTCGAGACCAGCCTGGGCTACCAAAGTGAGCTCAAGGCCAGCCTGAACTGCACAGCGAGACCCGGTCTCAGAAAGACAAAAACAAAAACAAAACAAAACAAAAAAATCATAGAATGATTGTGGAAAGTAAATGATTCTATCATTAAAGTAACAGTTTTTGTAAGATCCCATTCACCTAAAATTCTAGAAAATGCAAACTGGCTAAGAGTGACAGGAAGGAGGCCAGTAGTTGCCTAGAAAGCAGGAGTGGCAGAAATATGGGGTGACCAAGGAGGACAAGGAAATGGGGCAGTAAAGGAAATGTTCGGTGTCTAGGCTGTAACTGCTTGTCAAGGGCATTTGATACTCAACCATTTATCCAATTTTTCACTTTAAAGGCACTGTTTATTGTATCCTACAGCTCAGTGGACTAATGTGAAAATTCAGATTTGAGATCAAATTGAAATTGAAATTGAAATTGATGGGAAGCTCTGAATGTGGGCTGGATATGAGGAAAGCAGCTACCGGTCAGCTGGCGGGGGCATTCAGGGCTGTGGCTGTGGGAATAGGATAAACAGAGAGGAGCCATACTGTTTGGAAGCGGAGCCCACAGTTCCAGTTACTGCGTCTCCTGGGCACGTAATTCTGCCCGAATGACCACCCTTTCTCTTGCATCTTGGTACTCGCTGCTCAGCGAGCTATTGTCAGCGTTTCGCTTGACGGTCCATGGAACGAAGCAGTGATCTGCGGAGGGAAGCCCGTGTGAGGGTCAACGTGCTCCTCTCTGTCAGCATTCACGCTCAGCAGTTCCAGGATTCCAGGGACTGAAATGATGAAAGAAAAAGGGGCAATAATCTAGGAACGAGGGGCCTAAAAGGACGCAGGAATCCAAAACGTGGGCGGTTGGGATGGAGAAGATAAAAATAGGGCGCGGGAGGGTGCCCAGGAGACTTTCCAAACAGAAAATACAAGTAGTGCCAAATGCCGCAAAGAGGTCACGGTGTTTTGGTTTAACAAAATAGGTTGTTCGGGTTATTGAGATAGCTCAGTGGTCTAAATCGCCTGCCTAAGCAAGTTTAGGCAGGCACAGGGGACCACAGGCTTCTCCAGACCCACCCTCAGGGGAGACTGAGCCAGCCAAAACAACAACAGGGCTTATCCGAGGTTTAGGTGAGAGCAAATTCAGTTTATCATGGTGAAAGCTGTTAGTCATCCTGGTTGTGGGATGAAGGAGGGAAGAACCGGGGAAAGAGTATGATTATTTTTGGCTTTTTTTTTTTTTTTTTTAATTTTACTCTCAAGTTTTATAGTACAGTGATTATAGTACAATAGATTTTGTCCAATGAGGTTTTTTTTGTTGTTGTTGTTTTTTGTATTTTAGGGAAGGGTCTACAGGGTGTTCAGTCTCACTACTAGATTAGACTCATAGTGATCCATCTGCTTACAGCCTCCCAAGAGCTGCAATTACTGGCGTGTGTGCTACCACACCCAGTCTCAATTGTCATCTCAGCCTGGCAGGCCTGAGGATCGAACCCCTGGCCCCTGTGCCTGCTTGCAGGTGCTTTAATCCTCCAGCCCTCTATCCAATGAGATTGTTGCACACTTTTATATACATGTGTATCTGTAATTGTGGAAGTCCTGTGCCATGCATATTTTATAGTTACCTCATTTTCCCCTGTATTTGAGAAAATGCCAACACACACACACACACACACACACACACACACACACACACACATATGTTTTCTTACCCAACTCCACTGAGCTGTCTCCCCAGCCCCTATATTCTTAAAGATTGAATGTGTTTTTTTTTTTCTTTTTTCATTCCACTGGGTTCACATTGATCTATAACATATAACATAACTAGTATGTTGGATTGTATATGTATGTATGTATACTGATTGAAAATTTTAACAGATTTGTAATGTTTTAAAATGAATGTTGCTAGTTCCAATCAACCAAATAGAGTGATTTTTTTTGACATTGCTTCTGATTTCAGGGGTTTATTCACTAAAAAATTTATGATGTATATATCAATGGACAAAAGAAAGGAGAGATACTTGAACATGCTCCAATATTAATGATCAAGTTAGTAGCAAGGACATAAGGGAAAGCAGATTCCAGATGAATCTGTTATGCTCTTTTGTTAAGATAGATGTGACTCAAGCTTCA
>PVJA010008524.1:0-64159 GCA_004027025.1 Myocastor coypus | reverse complement strand
AGATTTTTTTTTTTTTTTTTTCTTGTTTCAAAACCTTTTTTTATTCACTCATTTTTATGGCCGGCTCAGCCCACCCTGAGGGCAGGGCTGACGCAGCATGTGGTGGCAGGGATCGAACTGCGGTCCCTGAAGCCACCCAAGCTTTCCCAAGCAGGCACTTTAGACCACTGAGCCATCCCGCTGGGCCCCAGTGACTTACTTGTTTTAGTGTCTGTTATATATAGAAAGACTTTCAGAGAAAAGGGATTTATTCAAGAGTGAGTGATTATATTCCAAAATACACAGTATGGTATATACTGTGGCAGAACTGTAGATGCATCCAAGGAGGCAAAGGAAGGCGACTTAAAGTTATAATGGAAATAGTATATGTGCTGCCAAAGCGAGCACTATAATGAAAATAGTTAACACAGTTGTTTTGAAAATTATACTTGGCACTATAATCATTAACAAACAGTCCAAAGTTGAATAGGCATTTGGGAGGCAGGCATCTTCATAGAAGTATTTTTGTGTGTGCAAGATTATTCTTTCTGTGAGGTCATTTTAGCAGAATCTTTTGTGATAGTTGCTATTATGAAGCCAATATGATGAGTCCCCTCTCACTCCTCTTAATAGCCTTTTGACTTCATTAGGATTTGCCCTAAGTAATTCTATTTTGATTTTGGCAATTTTGGTGGCATTTATTTTAAAATAATATGGTTAGGGGCACAAGTACCTGCATGGCTAGTTCAAGGTCCTGAGTTTGATCTCCGGTTCTGCAAAATAAATAAATAAATAAACCACTATTTAAAAGTAATAAATACATATGTGTGTTACATAATCAGAAGTTACACTATATCCAGCATAAATAATATTAATTTTTTTTAATCATTCTTAGGTGCTCTGTAACAGAGCCAGACTGGTTTCTTATCTCCCAGGATTTTACTCTTTAGTTAGAAGAGTTGTCAATCCAAGGGCCTTTTCAACAGCAGGATCTTCAGGTTCTGATGAATCTCATGTGGCCCCTGCATCCCCAGACATATGTAAGTAAAAGATACTGCATTTGATAACAGCTAACCTCACAAATAATTATACCAACACAATACTCAGTGGACTTTTTAGTGATAGCAACCACATAACTCACTATGAAATGTGGCTCACTTCCCTGCATTGAGATTACAACATGTTGCTAAACAGGAATAAGATCAAACTTCAAAGTTTGATGTGTACTACAATGTCAAAAAGTGATGTGTTAAGCTATCACAAATCAGAGACTACTGTGTTCTAGAGCTTATTTACTGAGTTTCTTTATGAAACAGGTCTCCTTTTGACTACATTAAAACATTACTTGTTGCCATTTTTAATTAATTTCTTAAATGTAGATGACACGTTTTAGTGATTCAGCTGCTACTTACAAACTCTGCAGTTTGTTTGACACAGCCCTGTCATGCTAATGAGTTTTAAATGTTCTGTGTCACTTTCTTGATATACCTTGTCTTACTCCTTTAAACAAGAGTTCCCAATTCATCCTCAAGCTATAAATCACTGGTGTTTGTTTTTTAAAAGGGTTCTGTGATTAAATAAATTTGAAAAATACTACATACCTGACATTTCTATATTGAACATTTTTTCTTGATTTTTTTCATTAGTACATGTTTGTAATATATTCACATTCTTTATGGGCAGTTGGTACATATGCATAAAACTTCTTGATTACTTTTATCATTCCTTTTCCTTCCCCTTCTTTCTTCCTTCATCTCTTAAGTCCTCTTCCCTATTGCAAAAGATCTATGTCCCTATTTCTTATTATGTCCTTTATTTTACTTTTTATTTATATCTTCAGTTTCTCTATAAGAGAAATTATGTGATATTTAAGCTTGTGTATATAATTTCAGTTAACATTTATGGTGTCAAAGCAAACACATTTTCCCAAATGACTAAAGTTTATCCTTTATGACAAGTCCATTACATATAAATGCTATGTTTTCTTTATCTATTCATCTATTCATGGACGTATTATAAGTCACATGCAAGTGTCACTGTAATCTGATGTCTCTAACTCTTTCAGAGTAATAGCCAGATCAAATGTAATTATTATTTTTTAGGTTTGAATTCTCTGTACTGACTTCCATAATGGTTGCATTGGTTTATATTCCCATCAACAATGTAGAATAGATTTATTATGCCCACAGCCTTGATAGCATTTGTTATTGTTTGATTTCTTAATGGTTGCCATTCATTTTGGGGTAAGGTGGAATTTCTGTGTTTTAATTTGCCTTTCACTAATATCCTGAAATGACAAACATTTTTCATGTATTTATTGACCATTTATACTCCTGTGAAGTACCCGTTTCAGTTGTACATTATTTGATTGGGTCTTTTATTTGAGATACATCTTAATTTTTTTAAGTTCTTTATATTGAGTTTTCTGTGGAATAGCTGCTTTTTTTTTTTTTTTTTTTTTTTTTTTTTTTTTTTTTTTTTTTTTTTTTTTTTTTTTTTGTTTTTTTTTTTTTTTTTTTTTTTTTTTTTTTTTTTTTTTTTTTTTTTTTTTTTTTTTTTTTTTTTTTTTTTTTTTTTTTTTTTTTTTTTTTTTTTGTTTTTTTTTTTTTTTTTTTTTTTTTTTTTGTAGGTTATCTTTCCTCTCTGTTGGTTCTTTTGGTGTGCAGAAGCTTTTTAATTTGATATGATCCCGTTTGTTTATTCCTGGTACTGTTCCCTGTGCAACCAGTGTCTGTTGAGATATCTTTGCCTATTCCTGACTTCAGAGTTCAACATATTTTTGTTTTCTACAGATTGTTTGTTTTAACATTTAGTTCTTTGATCCATTTTTATTTTAGTTTAGCACATGCTGGGAGATAAGTGATCGATTCAGTCTTTTGCATGAGATTAGCCACTTTTCCCAGTAATATTTGTTCAAGAGTCAGTCTTTCCTCCACTATATGCTTTTGCCTTCCTTGTCAAAGAGCAAATAGTCAAACATACTTTCAGTTGTTGCTGCATCCTCTATTCTGTTTGATGAAACCACATGTCTTTGTACAGCATCATGCTGGTTTTCTTTTTATTTTAAAGAGAAAAAAATCATGAAAAATGATAAAGAATTTCAAAACAAGATGATAAGAAATTAACAATGGTTATTATATTGTATATTGTTAGCTTTAAAGTAGTTGCTCAATATTGGCATGTAAAATTAAGCATTGTTCTTTTCAGTAAACCAGTAGAAATTAGCAGTACAATGATCTTAGCTATATATGTGGGTATATATATATTCCTCCTACTTTCTTTTATCTTTTGTACAACCCAGTTGTTCTTTCCTTTTCAGTAGTTTTATTCCCTTTCTCAGTGCTATTTTTATCTCTGTAACTTTGTAACACAATTTCAAGTCCAAATTATAACACCTCCTGCTTCACTCTTGCTATCTAGCAATGCTTAGATAGTTTTGATGTATGCATGGCTGGCACCTTTGCTGCCAGCCTTGCATACATACTGGCGGATATAATACAGCTTGTATCTCCTAAAAATTGACCATGTATGCATAGTACATGAAAGATTTTGTTATTTAGATATATAAGGGGTTAGTCTAAATATATTTTATAGATCAATAGGAGAAAGGAAACTCAGTTGAAAACCAAATAGCATCCATATGTACAGACCTTTCACCAAAGAGAAACGCTAAATGACTAACAAATGAAAATGTGCTTAAGTGTACTACTAATATAAAACGTTTATTTTCTTTAAAGAAAACATGAGACTGGTAGACCTCAGTGGTCTTTTATTTAAACTCACTCAGAAACAGCTAAAAGTTTATCTTAAGAATTGACTGCAGTCGATCTTTAGTGGCTGGCAGGAATTCTGTTACATTTGGAAACTTGTTAGAAATGTAAATCTTGAGCCTCACTCCAGACTTACCAAATCAAAATCTACATTTTTAACAAGATTCTAGATAATTCTTAAGTACTCCAAAGTTGAGAAGCATTGAAATAGAGGATGTTGAAAATTTGAGAGTTCAGGAGAGAGTACATGCTTGCTGGATCTTGAATGATATTAAGTGTGGAAGAAAAACATAATTGCATTCATGATCAAGCAGTGAGTCAGCCATATTGACAGCCATTTTCAAACATCAGTTCTGGCAGAGTATTAAAGATTACTGTTTGCTAAGTAATGTGCATAGCAGTTGTCCCTGTTCTCTGAACCAAACTTGTGCTCTTAACTACTTATTTAATTTTCTACTTTGTTCTTTCTGGATCCTTATGAAATTTTTATAAATTAGTATATTTTTCAAATTGTATACAGATAAAGTAATATGATCTGTTCTATTGTACATATTTATAACCTGTATTCACACAGCTTGTGAGTATGGGATTACATCACAAAATACATGACACTCCCCCTTCATTAATGAAATAGCCCCTACAGAATAGCAGATGAATTGCTCCTCCCTAAGGGTAACTACTATTAAAATAAGCCTCTTTCTTCTATCTTTTTATTCAAGATAAGAATATAAAGATACAAATGTTACTATGTCATTCTTGATGTAACTTTTTTTCTTTTGTTCTGTATAATATGGACTTCACTTAGGTCAGTATGTAAAATTTTACTGCATTCTTTATAATGTTTGTCATCTAGTATATGAGTTACAGTACTTTATTGACACCTTCCCCTAGTAGTGGATCTATCTGAGCCAACAACTAGTTATGATTAGTATTTTTTTGAAACAAATAAAATTAATCTATGTTCATTCAAGAAAGCAGATTTCAAAGATCTATTAATAAAAACATATGTAAGAAGATCATTCAGCCTGCCTGTATCCTTTACATTTAAGGAGAAAATGATTGCTTTTGTTGTTGTTGTTGCTGTTCCTGTTCAGGTTCTCGAACAGTGTGGCCAGATGAAACTATGGGACCTTTTGGACCTCAAGATCAGCGTTTCCAGCTTCCTGGGAATATAGGCTTTGATTGTCACCTCAATGGGACTGCTGTACGAAACAAAAGCCAGGGTCATAAAACTTTGCCTGATGTTCTAGCAGAGCCTTTATCAACTGAAAGACATGAGTTTGTGATGGCACAATACGTAAATGAATTTCAGGTAAGTTGTTATTTGCCATTGTGTTTTTCTAATTATTAATGCTGTATTTTTTCATTATGAGCACATTACTTTTGTTGAAAAAGAAAAGTTAATATGTGCAAAACAGCATAAGTAGCTTTAACATATGTGATTTTGTCCAAGTTGTATAGTTTGCTATATAATTTTAACTTCAGGTTGTCACATTTAATAATTCTTCAACATCATACATTTGTCATAACTGTTGTAAATATACATTATTTAGCTTTATTGCTGGAAATTTAGGCTTCTTTTTTTGCTTTTAAAAATAACAATTATGGGGCTGGCAAGATAGTTCAGTAGACTAAAGCACCTGCTTAGGCAAGCACAGGGACCACGGTTCGATCCCCAGCACTGCGTGCCACCCAAGCCCCACTCCCCAGGGCAGGCTGAGCCAGCCAGAATCCAGGCATAGTGGTGCTCATGTGTAATTCCAACACTGGGGAGACTGAAAGCAGGAGGATCACTATAAATCTGAGCTGCATAGTGAAACCCTGTAACAACCCAGTACATAAAAAGACAGTTACTGATTTTAGCTCTCCTAAAATGAAATTTATATTTATTCCAGAAAGCAGATTTACTAAACCAAAATCTACATTTTAACAAAAGAGAATTCAAGAGATTTCTATTCTTTATATTCTTCCAACCATGTAAAAACTTAAGAAAAAATTGAAGTCTCTGAAATTGTTCATGTATACTAAACAAAAAACTTTATAAATGTTTGAGTATTTCTTTAAGTAGTTTTTTAGGAATTTGGGGATAACTTTTTTGAGTTTTGTTTAAAGATTCTAAACTAGAGGGCCAACCAAATAGCTCAGCTAAGCACCTGCAGCAGTCTTGGGCCAGGGGATTGATCCCCGGACCAGCGTGCTACCCCCCCCTCCCTAGGGGGACATGCGCAGTGAGACCGCAGTTAAGACTGGGTGGGCATGGTGGCATGCGCCTGTAATCCCAGCTCTTGGGAGGCTGTAAACAGGCAGATTGCTACAAGTCCAATCTAGTAGCGAGACCCTGAACACCCTGTGCACTCTTCCAAAAAAAAAAAAAAAAAAAAAAAAAAAAAAAAAAAGATTTTTAAGCTAGAATTGTAGCATTCCTTAGTCGGGGAAAGCTATGCAATTGGGAGTTTTTAGCCAAATGCCTTATTATTTTCACTTTTTTACATAATTTCAGGTAGAGTTTTGAATCAGACATTTATTATTAGGAATAGCAATTTCTTACAGAAATTATATCAGATGACCTAACATTAGTACACAGTTAACTTCCCCTATCCTCACTCTTTGATCTTTGGTCCTTCTCTGCATATCAATTATATGATATTTCCCATAGGTTTCTGTCCTTTTAAATATTTAAGTTACTCTGGCTCGGTGAAGTGGCATTCAGAGAAGTTTGAGGCAGGAAGATTGCTGTGAGTTTGAGGCCAGCCTGGATTACAGAGCAAGTCCTTTATCTTTTCACTTATATTACTGTGGCCTGCTATGATGATACATGCCTGTAATCCCACTAGTTGGGAGACTGACTCAGAAAGATTACTATAAGTTTGAGGCCATTCTGCACTGTGTAGCAAGATTGTCTCAAAATAAAAAAAATTTTAAAAAGAAAAACTTTTTCATTGCTTTCATCCTTTAGCTTCCTCCACAAGCTATATTTTTGTACTTCATATGGATTATTTCTGTATCTTAACATTTTGGGCTCTATATGTCTGTTTGCCTACCAGATAACTATGAGAGATCTTAAAAGTCCCCAGTTTTTGTGTGGTAGTAGAGAATGGCTGTATTAGTCACTTTCCCACTGACCTATAACTTAAAGCAGGGTTTTATTTGTCTCATGGTTCCAGTGGGTTCAGTTCATGATACACCCGCTTCAAGGTAGAAAGTATGTTAAAAGGGCCTGGTAAGAAAAGTTGCTTAACTAACCATGGCAGCCAGGAAGCAGAGAAAGGAAGAATCAGGAATAGGAAATTGCCCTTCCAGGACACTGCCTCTCACCAACCAGATCCCATCTCTAAATCCAAAATTTAAAAAAATAAAAAATAAAAAAAAATAAAAAATAAAAATAAAAAAAATTTTAAAAAAATAAATAAATCCAAAATTTTTGTAGCACATTTTAGATCAAAACCATGACATTCATCCCCTAGCCCTCAAAAGCCTCATGTCTATCTCATTAAAAAAAGTTCCTTTAGTCCATCTCTTAAGAGTCACCAAAGTTTTAATAGTTAAAAGTCCCAAGTCCAATGTCTTCTCTGAGATTTAAGGTAAACTCTCAGCTGTGACTCTGGCTTTAAAAAAAAAAGTTAAATACCTTAAGCCTTAAGCATACAGTAGCATCTGATAAGCATTCTCATTCCAAATGAATGAACAGGGATAGAAAGAAATTTGAACAAAGCAAGAGGAAAACCCATCAGGAAAACATTAAATATAGTGTATGCCCAGTACCTGTGGCAGGGTGGTGTGAAATTTGAACTCTAAAGGGGTATGGACAGCCCTTTCTTTATGGCCTTACTTATTTTAGCCTACATGACTTCTCTTGGACTGCCTCTCTGCTCACAGCTTTCAGCTTTGCTCAACAGACATTCCATGTTCTGATGTCTCCATCTTCCTGGAGTATACACTGTACTTTAAGCTTCATTCCATAGCTTCAGGGGCATATTTGCCTGGCCTTTCATAGTTTTTTCTAAAATTTGAATAGATTCCTCCATAACCCCACAACTGTTGAGTTTAGCATTCCTGCTAAAACAACACCACAAGAGTAACCCTAATGTCTATCAGATGACCTGACATTGAGACATCATTGTGACATGCCAGCTCGAGGAATAGCTTCGGCACCAATGGACTATGGCTTCCATGGCCACTGAATGCCTGGATAGCTGAATCTGTGGAAACATTTCTTAGATGGTCCAAATGAGCAGGGTGCCCTGGGACCTTCCTCTCAAAGCAGAGTATTTAAAAAACATAGTCTTTCACTTTGGAGCTTCTGGAGGAAAATCTACTTCACCCTTGACATCCAGGAAAAGAGAGAAGAAGGGGGAACAAGAGTGCACCCTTTCTAGGTCATATCGCTCGAGACTTACTTTTCCAGCCTGGTCGCACCTCCCAACATAGGATTTTTGAGAGACATCTTAGATTTAAACTATAGCAATGGTGTTAGAGTGTAGAGAAAGTCAAAGTAGTGGGAAAATATAGGGCTAAAAATTTTGAATGGCCACGTTCACTACATTAAAATAGGAAGTCATCCTTTTTGCTTTCACAACCTGTTCTTATTCTCATATAACAAATAGTATAGAACTATAGCTTCATTGTATCAAGAGAAAAATTACAGTGCCAGCCTTGACTCCCCTTTGCATCAGATCTTCATAAGTGATGTTAGAGTTGCATTGCTTCTTTGTAGCTGCTTATTGCAATACTTTTCAAGAGTTCAAGGTTATTCTGGGTTGAGAGGCTTTGGACTGTGGAAAGAGAATAAATTTAAGGTTCAGAAGTTAGCTCTGTGAAAATGTATGTAAAGCATTTAAATCCACTAATGATCAATAGATGTTGGTTAAACTGTTAGCTGTTCCTTGCTAGCCATACATCATCCTGCACATTAACTATAATATTAGCTTTTTGTTATCTTGGATCTTACTATTTCTCATGACATATAAACCAAAATCAGAATGTCTTAATGTACCATAAATGACCTTTCAGAATTTTAATCCCTTCTCATTTTATGTTTCAGTATTTCTCTCCAACTATAACATAATTCCTTTAAAAAAAATGCCATTGTCTTTCACTATTGTATACCTTTGTACTCTTCTTTCTATCTTCACTTAGATGATTTTCCCCGTTTATTAGATGACTTTTCCTTCCAAGTTCCTAGCCCATATTCTACTTATTGCCTAATATACACACATGAATTAAAGTGTAACTCAAATATGACCATTTCAGTGTTTTCTTGGTTCCTCCCAGCAAAGCAGTTTCCTTTCTTATATGTTTCCCTAGAAGACTTGGTTCATACTGATTTGCATTTATTATTGCACTTGTTTTTCTTCTTAGGTCTTACATACTTGACAGTAAAGACTGGATTTTTTGATTTTTTTTTTTTTTTTTTTCCAATAGTGTCTGCATCTGTCTAAGTGCTGATATATTAATGGACTCCAAATTTCATTTGAAGAAAGACCTCCAAGTCCTTCTTATAGGAGAGGCCATATTACCATGTTGTTTTTTCAAGTTAGCATTCAGATCCCAGTTCTATAGATTATAGCACAAAAATGATAGAGATTACAAAATATCTGAAGGAGTAACGTTTTACAGCATAATATATGCTATCTTAGTTTCTCAGCCAATTTCAGTTCATATCCAACCCTAGAATATCAGTATATGTCCTTGTTCCATTTGGTTCAGAATTTCAAAGTTTCAGATCATATGTTCATCTTGGACAGGTGTTGTGTGTATATATATATGTAAGTATTTCCTCACCTTTCAGCTAGGATTATTTTTTTAAACTGCTTTTCAAAGATGTATTATTATATTTGAATTCTAACCTTTGTTTCTTAAATCCCTATTTCTGATAGAGTAATAATGCGCCTGTAGAACAAGAAATTAACAGTGCAGAAACTTATTTTGAAAGTGCCAGAGTTGAGTGTGTAATCCAAACATGTCCAGAATTGCTTCGAAGAGGTATGCAATACTTTTTGCTTTGAAATACTAACAAGTATAAGATGATGTTGCTGGTTTCTTCATGTGTTGAAGGAATGATGTACTCTAGGAATTTTAACGCTCTATGCCTCAGCATTTAGTGTGTGTGGAAAATGAGTGCATGCTCAACATAAAGGCTTCCAGATGTCCTCTAATATCTCACGTCATGGTGCAATTATGTAGAAGTAGTAGAATGTTAGTAACTTTTTACTACTCTAGTTGATGAGTTTAGTTATAATTTCTTGAGCTAATATAAAGTGCACAAAATTGGAAATTATATTAGCACAAAATTGGAAATTATATTAGCAGCAGTAACACGTAACCCCATTTACCATTCAGGATTCTTGGCAAGGATTTTCCAGCTCATCCCACAAAAGCAGAAGTGATCTAAGTTTGTTTCACTCTTAAAAATAATATGTATGTATAATAATGACAGTGTTATTAAAACAACTTAATCATTTTCTAAAAGTATATGTTTATGGACTGTCTTTTTTTTTAAAGTAAATTATTTTCTTTTTGAAATTTGTATTAACATTTGCAGACTTTGAATCACTATTTCCTGAAGTGGCTAATAGCAAGCTAATGATTCTGACTGTGACTCAGAAAACTAAGAATGATATGACTGTGTGGAGTGAAGAGGTAGAAGTTGAAAGAGAAATGCTCTTAGACAAGGTAAGTCTTTTCAGTTGCTAGCAATTTCATTTTATGGTCTTACTTAAATACCACTAAACCAGTGTTTTAAAAAAATGATTAGTGTCCTTCCAGCCTTTAGTCATTCTGTGAAGTATTTCATTGCTAAAGAACTTAAATCTCTTTTGAAAATAAAAATGCCCAATTTTTTTGTTTTTAGCATCCTCCAAAACTCTTAAGTACTTTCCTGAATTATTCTGTAATTTGCTTTAGAAATTTAGAAAAGTGAAATTAAGTTTCCTTTTCTTTATCCCCCTTCCTCCTATCTCCTCTGTCCTCTGTGTTTAAAGTCTGTTGATGAAAATTGCCCCAATCATTTCTAAGAAGTGAGCAGAAATAATGAACAGCATGAAAATAATACAATACCATATACTCACCTTGTTTTTGGCCTTTGCCTTTAACATAATGATATGTTTTAACACATCATTGGACTATTATAAAGACCTTCATAGTATTAACACTTGAGTAAATCAGTAAGTTCTTTAAATTATTTTAAAATTTCCTTGGTAATTTAGAAGTTGAAAATCTTGCTATTATCTAGGAACACTGCAGTTAAACTTGTTATATAGATTATTGTGCATCCTAATATCTGTATATTCCTAAACAGAAAATTACTGAATTAAGGCGTATTTACATTGTATATGATACTGCTACCAGTTTAGCCATCATAAAGATTGTCCTAGTTTATATGCTTTCACCCTAGGTTATGATGGATCTTAACAGTGTTTTTTATCAATCGGAAAAAAATAATTGGTAACTTACAGTCTTAGGACTTAAAACTTTTTTGGGGAGAGGTATTTTAGGGAAGGGTCTACAAGGGTATTCGGGGTTTCACTACTAGATCAGATTCATAGTGATCCACCTGTTTACAGCCTCCGAAGAGTAGGGAGTACAGGTGCGCACCGCCACAGCCAGAGTGCTCCGGGGCACTCCAGGGCAGGGCCAGCAGGCAGGCCTGGGGATCAAACCTCCAGCCCCTGTACCTGCTTGCAGGTGCTTTAATCTGCTGAACTATTTGGCCCTAAAACTTTGTCTACAAGTTAGAAAAGAATATCTCTCAGCTTAAATGACAAGTTTTTTTAATAACTCCCTTGGTACCCTAGCTAAGTTGAGTTGAAAAATCCCCTTTACTAATTTCCATGCACAGTAATGTTAGCAATTTACTTAATTGGATGTATGGTTCAATTTATTACAATAGTATATTGTAATTTATGTATTCATTATTTTAAAACTTCATATGTAAATGTCCCACGTAGAGTTTTCTCTGAGGCTGTTAGTCATAACTAAATTAACAGAAGTTATAGAGAAGCATAAGACATCTCTGATCTCAATATCTGAATTTAGAATTGTCCTTTATTTAGGCAGTAATTAGTAATAAACATTTATATTTACATATTAAGGAAATGCTTATGTAGTCAGTAGAGATGTTTGGCTACTAGAGATTTATCACATACATTTTACTAGAAGTCTTCATTTTTCAACATAGTTTTTTTTGTTCTTTTTGTTTTTGTGGAACTGGGGATTGAACTCAGGTGCTTGCGTTTGCCAGACAAGCACTTGTTCTGCTGAGCCCCAGAAGTCCTAATTTTTTGATAAGTTAAAAATTAAATTTCACATTGACCCTGATCGAGATCTGTGTCAGTTTTCTCTGAGTGCTTTAAAATAACAACGTACTTCATCTTAATGATTTTTTTTTAACTTTATTTATGTTATAGCCAGCTCAGCCTGCCCTGAGGGTGGTCTGGTGCAGTATGAATACTGAAACTATTTTATTTTGTGTTTTTAAAAAATACTTCAATTGAAGTAATGTTAATGATTATTTTAGAACCATGCCTAATTTAAGCTCCAAGTAGATATTTTATTGGTTCAAAAACATTTTTATTTTTTCCAGCAGATGTCAGTATTTGTTGTTGATGAACAGAGATATTAAGAGAAATACTTAAACTGGTTCTTGCAATAATTTGGAATACTTTCAGTTAATCTTTGTAAATGCCATAATGGATTACATTCTTTTGTTCTTTTTTTTTATTTTTTTATTTTTTTCTTGTTTCAGAACCTTTGTTTATTCACTCATTTTTATGGCTGGCTCAGCCCACCCCGAGGGCAGGGCTGGTGCAGCATGTGGTGCCAAGGATCGAACTGAGGTCCCTGAAGCTGCCCAGGCTTTCCCAAGCAGGCGCTTTAGACCACTGAGCCATCCCGCCAGGCCCCTGTTCTTTTTTTTAAGATATAGCATATCTACTTAATTTAACTATATTATAAGGACTACTTTCAATATTTAAGATTATGGAGGTTAATGAAATGCAGGAGTGAATATGAATATGAAAGATAACCTAGAGAATACAGTACATTTTAATATATATCTGCATAAGTAAATATTGGGAGAAAAGGGTGTACTTATGTAGGAAGGATGAGCAGATATTTTATGTGAAAGACATCAAAAGACATGCCTGCCTGGCAACTGCAAGATCATGAGCTCGAACCCCAGTCCTGCCAAAAACAAAACAAACCAAAAGAAAACATTTATAAAAAAGAAAAAAATTCTGTTAAATTTAACAGTTTATTTGAACAAAGATGTAAAAATAGGGCAACTTTCTGTATTAGAGAGCTACACTCTCTGGAGTAAGCAGAAAATATACCAAGTTCCAGGTACAGCTTGAGCCTGCCTTATAGACCATGGATCAGGTAGCAGGTAGTAACTGGCAGATAACCAGCTTCTTGTCATTAATACATCCCTAAATTAGGCTTTTAATTTTGTTTATATATAATTTTGGTGTAGTATATTAAGTTGGGGTTTGATAACCAGTCAGCCTCACACCAGATTAATTCAACAGTTTAAAGATTTAATTGATTTCCTATAAGCAGAGTAGAGGAAGTTGGTTTTAGAGGCATAAAGGGGCTAGAAGAAGGATCAACAAGGAGCAAAAAATAGATTGCCTCTTTCAAAGTTACTTTTCTGAGAGAGTTAAAGAGGACTTTATGCTAGGTCAGGTAAATTAGGCCCAGCTGTTTGGTTGCTATGAATGTTCTCACTTTTTTTTTTTTTTTTTTTTTTTTTTTTTTTTTTTTTTTTTTTTTTTTTTTTTTTTTTTTTTTGACTACCTTATTTTTGAATTATTCACACATAACATAAGTGACTCTATTCTGATGTGTTCTAGTCTGCTGGTGTTTAGGACCAAAACAGTAGCCTCCCACAAACTTTGTTTCATTAAGGATTAGATAGTAAATGTAGTTAATACAGTAGTTTTCCTTTATCCACAGGGCATAACATTCAGGATCCCCAGTGGATACCTGAAACTAGATAATGTGGAAGTTGTTTTTTTCCTAGACAGACGTACTTGTAATACAGTTCAGTTAGTTTAGGTATAGTAAGCTAGTAAGCAATTATCAGTGATAACTAATAAAACATAACATACTGTAATGAAAGTTAAGAGAATATGGTGTTCTCTGTCAAAGTATCTCACTATACTTTAAATGTTTTTACTTAAAAGGAGCTTCTCTTTGCCATATCCTAATTGGTACCATAACTTGGGGGCCATGGTTGGGTTAAATAATGGTGACTTATATGTAGTCACAGCGATACTTAGACATTTGATCTGATAATCAAGGCAGCTACTAAGTAGTGAATAGGCAGGTGGCATACAGTGTACATCTGCTGGATAAAGAAATGATTTATGTCCCAGTAAGGATGGAGTAGGATAATGTGAGATTTCATCACATGATTATTTATATCTAGAATTTTTCACTTAATATTTTTATTATAGGTAACTAACGTAGGCCACTGAATCACCGTCACGTAGCTCTGTGGTATATTTGTGAAAGCAGCCTTAACAATGGATGTGGTGGCAGTGTTCTCATAAAACTGATAATACAAACAGGCAGCAGCCTGGATTTAACTGTAGGTGTACATCTTACTAATTTCTGATTTAGCCTTTGTCCCGTGTTCCTTAGTCTTGAACTGCTGAGTGCTAGCAGAAGGTCAGAAGCTGACGGTAAAGTCTTTTCATTTTGGGTGGGCCAGAACTCCGTATTTTTCCACATTGTGTGATCTTTAGTGTTACCACTCAGTTCTCAGCTTCACTTCTGACAGTGTGTGCTATGTCTCTGAGAATGTTGTCTCCTCACGTAGCTCAGTGCTTTGCTAAGAAACCAGGGTACGTTGCTCTGTAGGCTACTCAGGAGCCCATTCATGTATCTCCCTCTTTTATAGCACTGTCTGAATTCTAGTTGCCAGAACTCTTACTTTCTGCCTCCTTATCTCAGTGACTCCATCCCTTTGCTTGGGCTGTATTTTGTCTGTATTTTCAAAAGACAAGGTTGCTATATAGTAAACTATAGCAAAGGTAGAGATTATCTCATTTCAAATTGCTCAAAGACTACAATTTTATCTGTGTTCAGTTTCTATAAACAGTTGCCATGTACATTTTGGTCAGTTTTAAGGTTGTTTTTTTGTTTTTGTTTTTGTTTTCTTGTTTCAGAACTTTTGTTTGTTTATTTATTTGTATGGCCTGCTCAGCCTGCCCTCAGGGGAGGGCTGGCGCAGCATGTGGTGCCAGGAGTCGGATTGCAGTCCCTGTAGCCACCTAAGCTTTCCTAAGCAGGCGCTTTAGACCACTGAGCCATCCTGCCAGGCCCAGTTTTAAGTTTTTAGCAAGACAATGAGTTCAGTATTTACTACCTTGTTAGAACTGAAAGTAAAACTCTGTCCCCTTGTTAAACAGTCATGATTCTTTTTTAATTTTTTTAAAGCATTTTAATTTGTTAACATCTTTCCACTAGCTGCACTTCTGGTGAATATAATACAATCATTATAGAAATTAGGCTAATAGGACCCAAATTTTGATACGTGCAGTATGGTATAAAGCAATTATACACTATCATATACCTGGGGAATCCCAGCATATTAGTAACACGTAACCTATAATATAGCACTATGGGAGGCTGTAGTGGAGAATCACAAGTTCAAAACCAGCCCTGCCCAACCTCGACATGACATTGACTCCAAATGAAAGCAAAAAGACTGGGAAATGCAACTCAGTGCAGAAGCCCTAGTTCATTCCACAATACCACAGTAGTAATAATATGTGGGCTCTGTAATAAAAATTGAGTATCTCACCTACCCTTCTCCTCTTACAAACTATTTTAAAGAGAACAAAATGAAAATGATACAGAATTTCAAAACAAAATAAAGGAAATTGATAATGGTTATATTCCTTCCCAGAAGTATTTCATGACTATAAATGGACAGATGTGTTTTGAAGAGTATAAAAGCAATCAGACATTTTAATAACTAAAGTTTCTTTCAGATTAATGAAAGCTTCTGTGATTTTTATTGTTTTGCTTTTCATTTTTTACTTATTTCTAATCTGTGATACAGAATAGCAACTATTTTTGTAATTTTCACAAATTTGTGAAATTAATCATACAAAACTGATAAGGCATTTCACAAAATGAAAATAGTGCAGAAGAAACAATTTAGACTGTTGAAAAGAAATTAAAGTTTTGTATTAGCCATTAATTTTCTGAAATAATTTCGTGATTTTTAATTTTATACTAGTCTTACTGAATTCTGTATCTGAAACAAATGCTTATTTAAGAATTTATTAAATAAAACTATAGTTGTGCTTTCCTGAGCATACTGTTTGCTTGTTCTGCATAGTTCATTCATGGTGCTAAGGAAATCTGCTATGCTCTTCGAGCAGAAGGCTACTGGGCTGACTTCATTGACCCATCTTCTGGTGTGGCTGTGAGTAATTAAATAATTTTGAAAGCTACATAATTTAAAGTAGAGATAGTTTTTATTATAAAATTATTTACAACTATACATTTGGTAAACATAGATCATTTACTACTTAACATCTCAAAATTTTACCCAGAGTATTAGCCAGTTGCTTTTAAAACTTTAGAGAGACCTCTTATCACTCATAGTTTCTTTTGTACTTTATGTTATGAAACATAAGTTATTTTCACCCTTAATAGATATGCTTATGTTTACTGTATATTACTGAAAATACAAAATTAGGAACTAATGCTTTCTCGTCTAGCTTAAAAACTTTTAAATGTAAGAATACTGCATACATAGTAAAAATATTTGAAATAGTAACTGCTTAGAAACAAACACTTAATTACATTATACATTGAAGTAAATGATCACCTTGTACCATTGTTAAATCGTGAATATATTTTTGGATTATAAGTAGAAGTAAAATTTTTTTATCTTAAAATATATGAGTATATAGTGTTGCTTCTGAAAAATAAAGATGTAATATAGAGGAGAAGTGAAAAGCTTGAACTCTGGGCTTTTTTCCATGCCTTAAAAATAAAGAGGGTAAAATAAAGATGATTTCATTAAGCTTCATTCCATTTTTTAAATTTGTGAAGAGTTACAAATTTGATTCTAGATAATTGAGATTGTTAGACCATACATTGCACATTTCCAGAATGCACAGCTATTGGAGGAGGGGTGTTAGGACAGTTTTAGTAATGATTATAACTTTTTATTTTTCACTTAATTTTTTTAAATATCTGGAGTGTTAAAATAGATTTATGTTCATCCTCGCATAAAAAATTATTACTACAGTATCTTTCTAACAAAATATTACCTAACTTTTTTATTTCCTCTAGTTTTTTGGACCATATACAAACAGCACTCTTTTTGAAACAGATGAACGCTATCGACACTTAGGATTCTCTGTTGATGATCTTGGCTGCTGTAAAGTAATCCGCCATAATCTCTGGGGTACCCATGTGTTTGTAGGAAGTATCTTTACTAATGCAACACCAGAAAGCCATATCATGAAGAAATTAAGTGGAAACTACCAGTGATGTCATTTCATTTGCTTTATTTGTATTTAAATGAATTGATTAATACAAAATTGTTGAAAGACTTCACTTTTTAAAATACACTTATTTTGGATATTTATTTCAATATATATGGATTTAAAACATTGATGAGCGATTGGGATTTTAAAATTACATATGTTAATTCATATTGTTATGGAATAACATGTTAAATATACCACATTTTACATAATGTGGAAATTAACATGTAACCAGTATGTGATCTATTAATATGAATTATCCCCTGTATTGGAAACTTTAGTTTAAATGTGTTTTCCAAAAATAAAGCATACATTTGGTTATAATGTGTAGCTTTTTCATTGTAGTTTTTTTTAAATATAATTTTTAAAGATTCTGGAGTTACTTTTTTTTTTTTTTTTTTTTTAGTAATAGAGTTAATTCTAAATTCATTATAAATTACTTTTTCTAATATTCTTTCTCTTTATTTGTTATGTGTCCTGGTAACAGTTTGAGTATAATACCCTTACATGAGCAGCTAAAAGAAAGATAAAGATAATAAATACATCTTTGTGAATCTCATTCTCTCTTTTGGGTGATGGTTTTTATTCTCTTTGTAGTGGGGACATTAAGTCCATAGAGAATCCAGCTAAATCCCCAGGGCATTTTACCTTTTTTTTTTAGACAAAAGTCTCACTAAATTACCTCCCTTGGCCTCAAATTTGTAACCCTCCTGGCTCAGCCTCCTGATTTTCTGGGGTTACAGGTGTGTGCCACCATACAGGTTTGACTCATTCTTAAACAGAAGTAACTTCTGAGTCAAGACAGGTAACTTTCAGGTAAAAACTTGCCTCAGTTGCTAAGTCATTTGTGTAGTTACATTATAAAATTGACTGTTTTAGGCTGGGGTTGCTCTTGTGATGGTGGTGGTGAGTCTATAGACAGGTATTGCTCCAAGCAACAGCGCTGCCTGGCAAGCACAAGGCCCTGAGTTTGATTCCCAATACAAAAATAAATAAAAAGTGACAGTTTTATGATAGCTTCATTTTTTAGCATTATGAAATTTTTAAAAGGACTTTTAATTGTGAGGCTTTACTAGTAAAAACTGGGAAAAAAAATTTACATTAACAGCATTAGTTGAAATTAACTTTCTCCTTTAATAAAACACCAATTTTTAAAAAGTTACATGAAAATGATTAGCTTTTTATTTAAAACTTTCTGTAATATCTAACTTTCTGAAAGTGTTGCTCATGATCTGAACAGTACAAGCTGGTTTTTACTCGTTATGAAAAGATGTGTGACTTCCATAGCATTTTCAAGTAAAATCAAAATATGTATGTTTAAGTACATGCTATAACTCCTTTATAAGCTTTTCATCTTCATTATCAACATCCAGGTAAAAACACAGAAAACCCTCTTACACACTTTGCCTTTTCAGTCATTGCCACCTCTCCAAAGATGACCACTACTTAAAATTCCTATGATGTAAATTGATCTTGTCTTTTATGTTTTACATAGATGAAACCGTGTAATATGTTCACTGTTGTATCTTTATTTGAACATTTTCAACTTTGCACCTTTTGCCATGTTTCTTGAAGCTTCTGTTTAACAATTGTGAAATGCCATCTAGTGGTGGAAAGTGACTATTGTAGCAGTGTGTACTGTATTGTGTGTGAGGACGTACATCCATGGTGGTGAGACTCCTATTTATCATTTTGCTAAGAGATTTCCAGAAACAGCATGATAGGCAGTTCTGATTTTAAAAACGTTTTAAATATATGGCAACATTTAATTAGAGGAGACTTATGATGATAATAATGAAAAGTTATTATTAGGTACTAGAAGAAAACACCTCAGGTGTCAGTGTCATCTTGTTCAAGACTTAATGAACAGAAAATAATTATTTTAAATTATTCATTTTAAACGTAATTTACTACCTTTTAAAATAAAACCGGGCCTTTTAACATTTATATTAGATGTGGTACTGGAAAAAGAATTGTGAAACTTAGGATTTGACAAGAGTTTAGGAATTTTGATAAAGAAGTGAATTGTTTAAAAGGATCTTTCAGAACATCTAATCCATGCCACTAATGGTGTTTTTTAAAAAACCAAATGGGAAGTAATAAAAGCATATCCATCAGGTCACTCAGCTAATGTTATGATCACATTAAGACTTAGCTGTTATTCCATTTATGTCCTTTCTGTATTTGTTCTTCATAGTTGCGGAGTCTAATGTGTCTAATGCAAAGTATCAAAGAGTTGCAGATTTTATACTGGTAAGTTTAGGGTTAGCTAACTGCTACATTTTTATAGATAAACTGAGGAGTTTATTCCATTAAACTTCATCATCTGAAAAAAAAAAAGTCATCTGAATTTCTTTGAAAATTACTGAAATGTATCAAAAAATTCAGTTACAAAATGCTGCACTTCAAACAGAAGTTCTTACGCCTCGTTTAAAACCTCCATTTCTTTCTTTTCCAACTCTAGTAATCTCAACCTGGTTTGCATTTCAACAAATTCTGAGTTCAGTTCTCTTTTTGTTTTTTGTTTTTTGTTTTGTCTTTTTGAGACAGCATCTCACTATATAGTTGAGGCTGGCCTTGAACTCACTTTTGTAGCCCAGGCTGGTCTCAAACTCGCACCAATCCTCCTGCCTCAGCCTCCTGAGTGCTGGGATTACAGGCGTGAGCCACCACACCCAGCTTCAGTTCTCTTTTTTTTGTACAACTCATTCTTTTCTTGCTCCAAGCAGGTTTTACCAGCCTTTGTACTATTTACATTTTGAACCAAATAATTCTTTAATGTGAGAACTATCCTTTATGTTGTAGTGTGTTTGGCATTTCCTGACCTCTGTCTACTACAATAGCAAAACTCGTCATGGCAAAAAGGTCTCCAAGGTCTGGGGAGATAGTTCAGCAGTCTAACCTGCCTGGCAAGTGCAAGGACCCGGATTCAGTCCCTGGAATTGCATGCCATGCCGGCCAACAAAACCAGATATGGTGGCTGTAACAAGGATCACTATGAGTCCAAGCTGTGTAGCAAGACCCTATACCAAATAGAATAAATAAAAGATTTTTAAAAAATGTCTCCAATGTAGTGATCCTCAAGTTTAGCTGTATATTTGGGGGGTAGGGTTTACAGGACCAGGGTTCTAACTCAGAGCTATCTCCCCAGCCCTTAGCTGTACATTTGGATTGCCAGAAAAAACATTTAATAATACTGGCCCCTCACCCACATTAATCCAGCAAATTTTTTTAATGACGTTTGAGTATGAGCATTTTTTTTAAGTTTTGATGTGCTTTATTATGAAGTGAATCAACAATGAACTTGAGCAAATAAAAATCTAAGGGAATAAGAGCAAGCTACAATCATAGACTGCATAAAGAATCACTCCAATGTTTTGTATTAAAGTGACCTAGGCAGAAGTCAAGTATATATATTCTGTCACCCAGTTAATGAAATCTTTCCTGACACAGGATCTTCACTGATCTCTTTCCCTTTAACAGCACACCCTTTTACACTTGATTATTGTACTGGTATACAATTCTGGTTTGGGGCTTGGTTTTGTATTAAATTTTCTTTCCCACATCTACAAAGTAGGAATCCAACTTTTTACTGAAATAGCACAAATGCAATAGTAACCTTTTATTTTTATTCCTTCTGCTAACCAGGATAGTTTAAATTTCCTTAGGTTTGCTTTTGTTTTAATCTGCCCTCCCTCTGTCAGTAGAACACAGGTGAGCTTTAACTTTATCCAAAAGATTTAAATTAAGCCTTTGAGCATTTGACTTCCAGTTACTCCTGGAAGTTCTCCTTATCCCTGAAAGCCATGTCAATATCAGAAAGCATACATAGTGCTGCCTAATTGCTTGAAGTGTAGCGCTGTGAAAAACGGATGAGCTTTCCATTACATATTTCTGGACCACCGGATGTATATGTAGGGAAGGAATGTGTTTTCTACTCATGCCCTACACGAAAGTCACTTTCAAATGATTGCAGGTCCACATGAGGAAGTTGAGAGACTTTAAGAGAAATAAGACTGACAAAAACTTTTAAATCAAAGTGCAGCCATACAAGGCAAAAACTAAGTACTAGAACTAAATTCATCAAAGACATGAAGACAGAATTAAGATACGTTGTAGATATGTTGAAAGTACATAACTGTCATCAAACAATATAGCAATACTACATCCCCCCCAAAAAAATTCATCTAAAACATCCTAAAAATCAGAAAAACGAAGTACAAAGATACTGAAATAGCCAATAAATATGGTAAGGTCCTTTGCTTTGTAAATCATCAAAAATACAAATAAGCTCATGTCACCGTGTTGCTACACATCCCTCAGAATGGCTGAAATGAAAGAGTTGCCAAGTGTGGACAGAGATGTAGAGCAATGTGTGCTATTATTGATTGGAATATAAATGCTAAATATACTCTCAAAAACAAGAGTTCTGAGGCTAAACATCTTTGACTTGGCAGTGTCACTGTGAGGCATAAAATAAATGAAGACATCCACCAAAAAGCTGCCTATAATAACTAAAAGAAGCAAGACCAGCCCACATGTGGGTGCACCAATTGTGGCATATTCATGTGAAGTAAGTATACAGTGTAATGAAAGATCTGGAATGTCTCCCAAAACCATGTGTTAGAAGAACTTCATGGAACTTGTAGAAGATGGGTCTAATAGAAGAAACTTAGATTATTGGTGTCATGCCCTTAAAGGGAGTATTAGGACCCTTCTACTTTCTCCTCTTTGCTTGCCAGTGTTATGACATGGACAGACTTCCTCTGCCACCCTTTCCCGCAATGTTTTGTCCTACTACATAGAAGTAGTGGGCCAACGACCCTGGACTAAAACTCTAGAAACTATCAGCCGAAGTAAACCTTCCCTTTAAATTGATTGTCTCAAGTTACATTTCAAAGCATTGGGAAGCTAACACCAGTAGTCACTGGAAGAACAAAGTTGATTCTGGAATGTTGAATATATTCCTTGTTTTGAATTCATGTTTCGACCAGGCAATTTAGGTATGTAAACTTATGTGCATGTTTTTCTATAGAGAATATCATGAAAAGTACAACTGAATGTTTAAATAGTGGTAGAAATGTGAAAGATAGCTGATACCAGCAATGCCTCTTAAACTGAACCCATTTTTAATAGAAAATTCATAGTTAAGTGTAAAGAAATTTTGAAATGAAATGTAATTAGGTTTACTTAATGATGTATTTATAATTTCAGCTATGTATTAATGCTTAAATTAAAAATACCATGTTTTCAAAGTTTTTCATTTTTCTCACAGTATTGTGGTATGTATGTATGTGTGTGTTTTACATTTTTTGTGTAAAATGTGATCCACTTTGCCCAGAATTTTAAGAATTTATAAAATGTTTTAATCTTTGGATAGTTAAATATCTCTCTCTCTCTCTCTCTCTCTCTCTCTCTCTCTCTCTCTCTCTCCATTTTGTTTCCAACTGAGTTAAGTCTTTTTATTCTTTTGGTAATCTCTTCCAGGGTTAACTACTTCCATTGTAGGTGATGAAATATGTAAGGCTCCACTTCAGATGTTGGCACTGCTATGAACATAGTCTCTTTCCCTTCTCTGCAACTCAGAATTAAAACTTTGATTCTTACCTTATATTCCAATCTCAGAAGTAGTTCCACTGCAGTAGTTATTTGAAGACAGCCTTATGCTCTTTAGCAGTGGTCTCTGACCAGGTTCTGTCTTCTCCATGGACACTGCAATGGACTTAGTTTAGATATTAAACTAAGAGGCATTCTCTCAAATGAGTTTAAATGCACTTTATTTTTAGGCAACCTAAATGACATGCTTTTTCCCCTAACAAACAATGCCTCCACTCCAACTAAATCGCGGTCAAAATAGACAAAGCATTCAAGATGATGTCAGTCCCATTTATCTAAAATCCTGGTGTTGTGTAGATGACACGCAGCAGCCAGTTATGACAAGTGATAAATCCAAGTTACCATTCGAATCCATTAACATTTTTCCATTTCTAAACCATCCTTAGAGAAAATCCTAAATGTGTCACACCATCCTCATGGGAGTCCAGGAGAGCAGCCATGCCATCTGGATTCATGTTTGCACCAATAAAGAGCTGATAGTTTTTGAAATTAGCCAAGATGTGCTTGATTTGTTCTGCTGCCCCCATCATAAACGGTTTTACTCTTTGTGGTCTTCAAGATTGCCTTTGATTTCATATGATTTTTGATGTACTTCTTGTGGGCCTCTTTTGTGAAGCTGGTTTCCTGCAAGCGATGGTTCATTACAATATCTACACCAGTGACTACTGTGCTTTTGGTGCCTTCGCCCTCTGGGCCTTCAGCGGAGGCATTGCCACCAATGAGCGAGTTGGCAGCATTACCCTCTGCGCTACTGACCATCTTTCCCTCCACCTCCAGGCACAGCCCGTCTGCGATCTCCCGGATCTTGTAAATGTCGGAGAACATCTCGTCGTGGCTGATGAGGTCCCTGTAGATAATCATGATGGTGGCTGAGGGAGACAGCGACAGCGCAAGCTTAGCAGGAGCGGGGAGCTCAGAGGGAGCGCGGTGCAGCTGGAGCGGCACTCGGTGGGAGGGGGGAGCGGGTGGAAAAGATAGTTAAATCTTTCTTAGAGTTTGTAACATTGAATCCTCTCTGTAGATTTTCTTTCTTTAATTATTAACAGATCTAATAGTTTTTCATCATTTTTAGTTATTTCATGGACTGTTCAGCAAATTCACAATTTTATTTCAGTGTCTTTATAGCAAATGGCACAGACGTCAATTTCTTTAGAACAAAAGTGAGCAGGATTCAGTGCTATATAGTCTGGCCTCCTTATCCTATATAAAAATAGGAAATGTTAATTGTTTAAAATTGTTTTGTGCAATTATATTTAAGTTATAAATTATCTTCTAGTATAAAGATTTCATATTTAAAATGAGCAGCAATTTAATAGAAAAATAGGCATTGAACTTTTAAAACACTGGCATATATCCAGAGTTCATGTTATGATTGTATAATTATCCCATTGCATTACAAATTGAATTTTGGGTAGTTTCTGTAATATGAAGTCATTCTTGCCACAGACATCTTGAAAAAATGTCAGCCAGAAAGTCTCAGTATTGTTACTACTAGGATGCTTGGGCACACTTCTTGCCCCATAAATGTTTAATAATAAATGTGAAGTAGGTGCTGAAAACTTCATCATGGTTCACGACGGTAAGTTTATACTTAACTAGGTTCAAGCTGGAGCTGTCAAAATTACCTTAATGTTGTGTCTCACTTGGTAAACCTGTTGACCTTGAGTAAATGGCATCTATTGTCGAACAACAGTTTTATTTAGTAAGATCGTACGTGATTATAGACGGAATAGCAAAGAGCAAAGGATACAGGCTTTGAGTAACCTAGAAATCAATATTTTCAGAGTCAAACCTCCGTTGCTCATCCATTTACTTTACGATTTTCTGTTTAATGTACATGGTCCCTGTCCATTGAGTGTTATTTTAGCTCTGCTGTTTGTTTTTAAATTGTGACTAAAATCAATAAATTATTAAAATCAGTAATATTTTAGATTTTTATTTTCTGCATACCTATTTGATTATAAAAAAATACAGCCTCCATTTATTATTTGCTTACAGAGCATGTGGCTTTGTATAGCCTTGTCTGAAGTCAATTTAAATAATGCAAATTCCACCTCCAGAGGACAAGTGTCACCGTCAGTTACAAGGTTTGTTGCCACTTACACTGAGTTAAATGACTAGCATGGTCAAGAGGAAGACATAGCTTTGGCACTGAGTAAGCATGCTGGGGAAGGAAGAGAAACTATGTTTATTGCAGTATAATTAAGTTACAGTGATAAGATTTCGTATATTAAGCCCATGTAAGTTAAAATACCTTCTCAGAGTCAAGTGATCACTCATGGGAAATAAATTAACTCCCCAGGACACTGGAGCATGAGTTAGCGACCTGGAAAAGGCAATTAATCGCAGATGGATGAGCACTTGGCTTTTACATTGCTCACCATTTACACTTCCCGTAGAATCAAATGTAGATCAACCCACAGCGCAGTTCTTGCAGATAAAAGCAAGCTCTGCATTAATCCAAGACATGAATGTCTCCAGCTGGCAAACTTCATTTTATCACATTGGAACAAAACCACGAATTTTACGACAGTATGCCATGTTCTTCCTACCAAGTGAGAGGTGAGGCAATGAAATGAAAAACAAGCAGTTTCTACTTCAGTGCTGTCACAAATTCTGACCTCTTCCAATTTGCCCTATTTTCCATTTTATAATTAAATTTATATTGGTAGCACATATTGGACAGCCTAGTCACTTAGCAAGGTACTGGCCCTGCCTCAAAATAAAAAATAAAGAGACTGGAAATATAGCTCGACTCAAAAGCCTTGGGCTTGATCCACACTGCCACACCAAACAAAATTATTTTCATAGGTTAAAGATAATAGTACTTTTCTGACACTGTGATTATTGTGAAAGACAACTGAAAATAACTAAGAATAATTAACTCCATAAATAGAAGTTAAAAGGAAATATTGATCTCATTGCCTTTCCATTCATTTCACAAAGTGGATCCTCAGGTTTGTGGCTTCAGGCTAGTTAGTCCTGTCCAGCAAGAGGAACTGAGGCAGATTCAGGACTGCTTTCAGCCTTTGGGCTTGCTACAGCACCCCTCCACTTCACAGTGCAAGCACATACTGGTGTTAACGCTCAGTGTCTTTTTAACAAATACCTCACATATGTAACATATACTATATATATATATGTATATATATATATATATATATATATATATATATATATATATATATATATATATATATACCACATACGCTCATTTACACCTTGTAAACAAAACTAAAATAGCTATATACGTGAAATGTGTTACCTAACTTAAAATATATTTTGGCTTAACCAAAAGCGAATATCTCCAGTGAAAAACAACCTCTAGTTTTGAGCTTAGGACTTTGCTAATGTTTTAAATGGCTCTTGTGAATATTTTTAAAGATAGGAGATAGTATGCTGCAATACATTTGACCAGCAGGTGTCGCCATCTAATTACCTAGAAGTTCCTCAAATTTGCAAAAAAATTGACGTCTGATTTTCTAAAAAAGACTGTCTTGTCAATTCTTCACTTTTAAGCTGGTCTGTATAGAGAAAGGAACATACATATATACATATATGTATAATATACGTCATTATTATTTGAACTATGAAATTAATTGTATTATCCTCAAAATAGAAAATGAAATTAATTTCCTATATAGTAACAGATTATTCAGAAGCTTACCTAATTTTTAAAATGCAGGTTCCTGGGAAAATAATCTCTTTCTCACAGTAAAATCTAGTGTCCTCAATTACAGAGCTATAAAGAGGAGCCCTACATGTAATACTTAAGGAATAGCAGCAAAAAAGATGTGCAGTGGAAACTTTTTTTTTCACCAACAAAGCAGACAAAAATCCTAGAGTAGTCAGAGATCATTGTGTTTTCTTAAAAGGGCTAACGTGATCTTAGATTTAATTTATTTTTCCAGTGGTTAAGCAGTTAGCCCATGAAGAAAACCATGTTGGGAAATATGAAAACAAAAAATAAAGATGAGTTACAGGGCATTAGAACTGTAGCATGATTTTACAGTTACAGAGTCATTTAGCAGTGTATAATAGGTGAAATACAGAGAAAAAATCTCTGAAAAATGAACAAATAGAATGTTTTCATGTTACTAAGCAGTATTTAAAACAGAACATGACAACATGCAAAGTGTTTTCTGAGCCATAAAATAAAATTCTAACCTTATAATTATTTCATATTAAGAAGTTGCATTCTAAGAGTGCCAGGTAGATAGCTCAGTGGAATAAATGCTTGCCTAGCAAGTGCAAGGTCCTGAGTTCAATCTCCCTGGTCCTGAAAAAAAAAAAAAAAAAATAGTTGTTACATTCTAATTTGGAAAATAAGCTATATGTGAAATAGACATTGAATTTTAAGATCAAGGTAAGTAAGTAATCGAACTTTATTCAGTTTATACTCATAGGGAAAAAAGAAAAAGGAGAAACATTGATGTTTTGGGGGTCATAGAAATCATCTAATCCTACACTTTGGATGGAAACACTCAATAATGAGAAGGTGTGATGGGGGAGGCTGAAGCCATTTGCCAAAGGAGGATTATAATCTGGGTCTCCTATCTCCAATGATCTGCTACTTTAATTAGCCATTCCTAGAAAGTCATCTAGGTGGCTTTTAATTTCTGTTTCATTTTCTACGACAAAAATTTCACCCAGCACTTGGAAGACTGAGGCAGGAGGATTGGTTTGAGTTCAAGGCCAGCCTGTACAGCATAGTGAGACCTTGTCTCAAAAAGACAAAAAAAAAAAAAAAAATCATAAAAAGTAAAAGCTTTTATAATATCAATTCGCACTACATAATCATGTCTTAATAATGCAATCAATCGTAGTGAGAAAACCTCTCTGTTCCGAAAGGGAAGCTTAGTGCTCCCACTTCATCTAAGCACCTTGCCCCACCGCACTTATCCCAGCCCTGATGAAAGACAAGCAAAAGGCTCTGTCTGATGGCGATATAAGAACTGGTAAAGAAAGGCCAATACCACTGATACAAGGAAAAACACTGAATGACCTCAGTATTAATACTAAGTCCAACAATACTTAGTTTTTATAGCTAAGCATTTATGGCTTTAAGCAAGCATCTTTGTTATCAAAATTCCTTCAGAAACAGTAATGTTATGAAACTAAAACTCCTGTTTTCCCATTAACTATGTTTGTTCTGCAAGATTTCATCTTTTGTTGTTTCTTTTCTTTTCTTTTCTTTTCTTTTCTTTCTTCCTCTGTTTTCTTTCTTTCTTTCTTTCTTTCTTTCTTTCTTTCTTTCTTTCTTTCTTTTTCAGAACTGAGTATCAAATTCAGGACCTTGCACATGCCAGGCAGGCATTTGTGCCTCTGAGCTATCTCCCTGGCCCTCCAAGATTTCTTAGGAATGCAACTGTCACATTATGGCAGAACACAGATGTGAGATGATATGACTATTACTTTGATTATGAACAATTACTTCAAGCATTCTGTGGTTCACAATACATTCTTTTAAAACAGCAGCAGAACTTACTGCTAATTATTTAATTCACTGTTCTCTATCACTCTTTTTATATGTATGTTCCTCCAAAATCAGCATTTGAACCCTAAGTTTATCCTAGTATGAAAAGGTAGTCTTTGGTGAAGTGATAAAGCCCTGAGAGCTCTGTCCCTATAAAGGGAGCCACTTCAGAGAACGCCCTATAGCCCTGCTTTCCTTCCACCACAAGAAGAGGTCATTTCTCCCTGGAGGACCCAGCAACAAGATGCTGTCTCAAAGCAGAGGATAAGTACTTGCCAGACGTCTAGTCTGCTGATGTCCTTGTGATAAGACTTCACAGCCACCAGAGATACGAGAAAGTCTTGGTATATATAAATTATCCAAGTTGTTCTATAGCAATATAGCAGCATAAACAGACTAAGATAATCAATAAGAAAAGAGTATTAAATTTTGTGATTCAAAGAGTATTTATCTAAATACTTTTCATTTGCATTGTGCAACTGTGCTCAAAGCAGGTACATGTCCAAACTGATGCACCTCTTGCCTGCCCCGAGATGTGAAGTTTATGGCATGTGTAGAGATTCCCAGAAGAGAAGGAACTCAAGGTAGCCCCTGATGGGCAGGAAGGATGCAGACCTAGGCATCTTCTATGAAGAACACAGAGAAAGAAGTGGCCTGGGTTGCCTACGATTGCATTTGTCATGCAAGGAAGTGGAAAATGAGGCCAGTAAGATAGATTGTTGTTCAGTTAAAAGAATTTTCAGTCTTAGAATGAGAAATTCATCATTTTAAAAGACAGACATAAATTGGAAGAGAAAGTGCCGTATCAAGAAAAATGCTATTGTGATGGGATAGGTAACAGAGATATGAATGAAATAGTGGTTGTGGGGATAAAATAATGTATTCCAAAACAGGAAGCAAAAGGATCTGGGGACTAGCTGCTCCCTCTGCAGTGCTGGTTTCCTCCTTCTGGAAGTCTAAACACAGCGTTTGTTCTGGATAACTGAAAGAATAATTATAACAAGGGTAATAATAAACGTGCACAACACTTCTATGGTGCTTATTATGCTCCGCAGTAACTTAAGTGATAAATATATCGTTTCAGTTACTCTTCTGTCAATGCTAAGGCAAATACCGAACACCCAAAATGAGGAAAGGAAGGGTTTATTCCGCTCATAGCTTTTTTTTTCTCTCTCTTTTTAATGAATTTAGGACAGGGGATAAGGGTCTACAGGGTCTCTCTATGTAGATCAGACTCACAGTGATTCTCCTGTTTGCAGCCTCCCCAAGTGCTGGGCCTACAGGCATGTGCCAACAAGCCCAAACCCCAGCCACTACCCTCTGCCAAAGCAGGTGCTCTAGTCTGTTGAGCTATCAGGCCAACCCTTGCAGCTCACAGTTACTGGAGGTTTCAGTCCATATTCAGCTGGCTCCAAGGCTGAGTGCCACAGGGCAGAGAGTATGTAGTTCATGGCAACAGAATAGCAACAATGGTAACAGAGAGAAAGTCCATCCCTCTATCTCTCTTGTATTACAATTAGGCTCACTTCCACTTCATGAACATGAAAGCTGATGTAGAAGAGATCAGATGATGTTCCCAACATCATACAGATAGTAAATGGCATATCTAGGACTAGAACCTAAGTAACTGGTCCAAAAGTCTAAGGGAATACTGCTCTTGATGGTCTCACCAAGGACTGCCTTGTGGCATGAAGCCCTAGCAAGTTTATATATACCAAAGCTTAAGGGAAACTGCTACATGGGAACAGCAGGTACTTAAGACTGGGATCTAGAATTCAAAGAACAGTCAAAGTTTGAACATATGGAATTGAGCTTCTTGTCTACCTTAACTAATTTGGGTATTTAAATTACTCCATTACTGAGTTTGGGATCAGAATTTAAGCCATGGGCTCTTCACAACCTAGGAAAGGATGCATGGTGCTGAGGTACTCAAAGTAAGATTTTCAGACAAATTAGACAGAAATGTGGACGGACATTGTCACCGACCAGCTCAGTAGTTATCTCCTGCTTACCTTTCTCTCTCTCTCCTGTATTCTAGTGAACTGATCATGAAGTGACTCCATGCGGTTCTAGGAAGTCTGGTGGCCACCGAATTTTCATGCTTGTTTTTAAAGTTCTAACCTTTACCTACTCTGTTAGTATCCTGACATTCTCAACATTACAATATACTATGAAATACAAGGAGCTGAAACATCCAGACGCACATCCAGGACTCAAAAAGCTGTACAGGTTCCTGGTTAAGAGAAGCAGCTCTGGAAAAGTGACTGGGTTGGGATCTGGGCCCAGCCACTTGCAAGTTTTTTGGCAGTGCGCTTGTTATTCTCCATCAGTGGTAACATCCATCTCATGGGAAGGTCTAAGAAGGATGGCATACACATGTTGTTTCTTACTGTTCCTATGAAAGACATCAGTAAATTTTAGCTCTTACTATTATCTGATCTCTTTAAATGCATATAAACTTTACGGACCTCTAAACAGATAAAAATGACCCAAAATGCACTTTCTCTCTCTTCTGGAAGATCCACTTCTTCCAAGAGATGTGTTTGGCAGAACATTTTACCATTTAACCTAACCAAGAGTTTGAAGAAGGAAAAAATAATGCCATCACAGCAGTTCCAACACATCCAAAGCAAATAAAGATAGGCTCACCCCAGCTGCTCCTGCATAGGTAGTATGTTAAGTTAGGCACTGCTACGATTCATTGCCTTAACGTTAATCAGATGTTACATGATAGAAATATTTGTAAAAAGATTTTTACTGCTGCTTTAAATAGTTTCCCTAAAACCCAAAACACAAGCACTCAGTTGAACAGGATTCTACTTCAGAAATTTATAATATACATATATACACTGAAAGAAATATAGATTTCAAAAGTATCAATATTTATAGTGACAGATGCTGTGTGTTTCTATAGCCAAGTTTTAAATCTTACCCTAGTGCAAAAGTAGTTCCCTCTATGGAAACATTCCTTTGTAAAGGACAAACTGTTCATATCCATTAGGATTCCTCTATTTATAAGTCAGTAGGAGAGCCAAAATTAACTTTTTGCACACACATTATCTGTTGAAATTTACATAAGTATCTCATTTAATATTTACAAAATCAGTAAGGGCTAAATTATGATATTTCCAGTTCCTAAGAAGGAAATTGAAATTAGGATAAAAGAATAAATTACTTAAGGTCACAGGCTTTTAAGTAATGAACTACGAATCCAAACTCTGCCCCACCACCACCACCATACTGAGGATTGAGCTACATTGTCAGCCCTTTTTGCTTTCTATTTTGAGACAAGATACTGCTAGATCATCAAGTTACCCAGGCTGGGCTCCAGCTCACACCTGCCTGCCTTCCTCCCAAGTCCTGACTGTAAAAGTCCCAACCCAGTGCAGCATTACTGCCTCTTGAGAACCACTGGGCAAGCTTCTCCCACTAGGAAATAGCTTTTGGATAGTTCATTGGAAAAATAAGCTGTGATTATAAATAAGTGAATTAAACATGCCTAAAACTGAGATTCCCGAATGATTTCTTTTTAACACTCCCAGAAGTCATGGTATAGACTTGATAGTACAAGTCTGCATAAGGCAGGCAACTCAGAGTATCCTTTGCTGTTTTGGAAAGCTAGAACTTCAAGAAGCCTAGAAATTCTCATTTTAGAAAAAAACACTGCTTTTGGGCTTAACTTATGTTATTGTATGATTAACACCTAATTGAAATTAAAGTTCTAGGCTGGCGCCATAGCTCAGAAGTAGATCACTGCCTAATTATCGTACAAACTCCTTGATTTGATCCCCAACACCACAAAAATAAATATGAAACAAAGTAAAACTCTTAACATTGCAATTTTTAATGAAACTAATGAATAATATGGAAATGTACCTCCCTTATTTGGGGATGATAAAGTCTATATTAAATAACTGAATTTTGCTATTTATAAACTGATCATCTGGCTGAATTAGAAAGAAACATACAAGGCTAGTCAAGGGGTTCAATCCCCTAGCCTGCCCTGCTGGCCCCACCCCTGGGGCACACTTAAATGGCAATTGAGACTGGGTATGGTAGCACACAACTTATAGTCCCAGCTCTTGGGAGGCTGTAAACAGGCAGATTACTATTAGTCTGATCTAGTAGTGAGACCCTAAACACCCTGCAGACCCTTCCCTAATAATAAAAAAAGATCAAAACATTTTTTAAAAGAAACATACAAGAAGAATTCTTAGGTACAAATGAATATAGTTTCCTCTGATATAAAAGATTATAGATATTCAAGCCCATATCTTCAAACATAAACAAGTACAGTTTTGGGTTGTTCCTGATATTTTATCATATTACTGATTATAAGTTCTTTAAAACCATTCTAATAGTTAATACATAATTTTGCAGTTATGATTCTGTATTTCATTATCATATCCTCCTAAAAATCAGCCTAGAAATACAGTGCTACTTCAGTTCATGGACTTAATTCTTTCTACAACTTTGGTCACAAGCCAAACTGGACAAGAACCAAATCGAATTTCCCTGTAGGTCAACTCTGAACTAACCATTGAATTTGACTGGGTTATCATCCAATTCCATTTGCAGTCAGAATTGTGCAAAGAATTAAGTCATGAACCAAGGTGACACCGTATAAATTCTGAAAGCAGTAGTCTTGCTATTTTAAATTAGATATTTATTGATACATGGAATACATAAAAATCTTTCAAGGGTTCTTATCATTCTTTAATGCTGGGTGCCTCTTTTCAGAATAATGTTTTTCAATGAATAAAAAAGACATGATTATTAAGTCAATTATTTTGAAATATACTCAAAATATTTTTAAAGTTTGTGACATGTGCTTTTATAATTCATGAAATGACAAAATCTAGCTGCAGTATAATAGCTACTATAGTTTCAAGTATGTGATAAAGATAAATCGTCTTACAAAATATCTGTAACATCTACAATATGACAGGGAAAGATCTGTGTTTTCTGCTGATGCGATTAATGACAAGTCAAAGGGACTGCTAGCAATACTAGATTTATTAAGTATATTTATTACTGAAAGAAATACCAAATTTCAGTGGAATAAAACTAAGACTATTAATTCAGGTTCTCTAGCAGAACAGATTCAATATAAAATCTGAAGCATGATTAATAAGGCATTTATTAGATAAGTGTGCAGGATCAGAAGCAGAAGATCCCCCAAATCACCATTTGCCAGCTGAACTAAAGTAGCCACATGAGTGCTGGCGCACTAGAGGCTCCAGGAGCAGTCGAGGGCTGACGGCTGGGAGCTCCCTGCAGAAAGCCAAGGAGGCGTTAGGGTCTCCACAGGAAAGCTCAAGAGCCTCAAGACTAATATTCAAAAGCAAGGGCTAGGCCCAGAGTTCTCCCCACAAAACAAGGAAAACCCTGCTTCCCATAACCGTTTTCTTCAAGCCTGTTGGTTGGTGCCACCTACATGTTGGGGTGGCTTTCCCCCAGTTGGCCTCAGGTTTGTCATCCACATACGTGTCACATTTGCTAACCCACTAGGCAGCGCTTACTCAAGTTAATGGATCACAATCACAATTACGAAGATGAAACTTTTTTCTGGGCCAGCGAAGTAGCTCGGCAGTCTGAAGCTCCTGCTTAGGAACGTTTAGGCAAAGCACAAGAACCGTGGTTTAATCCCCAGCACCACATGCCTCAGCAACCCAGGGTAGGCACAGCCAATCAAAAAAAGAAAAACTTCTGATACAAAGATGTAAATTTTTTCTAAGCAAATTTACATTACACATGGAACTTCCCAAATTTCCGAGGACCCACATTAAAAAAATAAATAAAAAAATAAAAGCAGAAACAGAAAAACACCTGTACTAACCTATTTTCTAAAATGCTTATGTCAACAATAATGTACTATCATTGCAAGCTTTACCAGCTTCTACTTTACCATACCTATAATATTTAAGGAAGTCTAAAAATATTGTAAAAAAACCGAACTGGTGCACATTTTGGTGTCTAACACCGAGGAAGCCTTGCTCATCAGTCATGCAGCACTAAGGAGGATGGCTTAGGTAATTCAGTGAGCCAGGGTCCTCCCATCTTGTGGCAGGCCAGGCCCCGCCCAGGGCCTTGCTGTTGTCTCCACCATATCAATGGATGAGGTAAAGCAGTATGAAGGAAGCACTCCTGCTGCTTAAAAGCCTTTGACCTCGGGTTACGAAGATAACTCAGCAGTCTAAACCCCTGCCTGAGATGTGCAAAGACCAGGGTTCACTCCCCAGTACCGTATACCTTGCCAGCCTCAAAACCAGGCATGGTGGTGCACCCCAAGAGGTGCTGGGGAGGCTGAGACAGGAGGATCACTATGAGTCTGAGCCATGTAGCAAGACTCCTGTAAATAAAAAGAAAACAAAAAATTAGAAAAAGACGAAGAAAGAAAGCTAAAAGCGTTAGGCCTAGAAGTGAACTGTGTCACCTTCTCACTCATTTCTTTGTCAACAGTTAGTCACATGGTCACAGACACCATCTCTCCATAACAACTCCAGTGTGAGAGGGAATGCAAAATCTAAACCTACATTTAAGAGTCTCTACCACAATCATGTTTTCTCCTACACCTTTTATAATTTGGGAAATTTTCTTAACATTATGTCGCTCCCATTCCTCCTATGAATTCCATTTGGTTTGGATGGGTGGTTGTTTTTTTTTAAATTCTGAGTGAGGAGGGGACAGAAAAGGCATCAGCGCTTTGTTCTGGGAGTGAAGCACCTGAACTGCCAACGTGGATGCATCGTCTTCTCCTCCCTCTTCAGAGGTGATTTTCATGTTGCATCCTACATACCACTTAAATCAGGACTGCCACTGCCAGTGTTTCTCTTCAGGTCCTCATAAATGCTCCCATGGTCCACCTCTACAGTAGCCTCCTGTGGCTCCCCACCTCTGGCGTCATCCCCTCTCCCAAGGCTGTTTCACTACCAGCTTTCTCTAAACTTTTAAAAATTTTCACATCTGTGGGGTAGAAACATTGAACACACACCTCCATTACACTGACCTTTTTGTAAGTAATGCACAATTATGCTTAAATTATGTTATGCATGTGTTATACAAATTTTACATAGTAATTTTAAACAGGGAAATTAAAACATAAGAAGAAATAGAAGTTCTGAAATGCTCAACTCTATCCAGTGGATTGCTTATCTGATTTTGTCTTAAAACCTTCTTGGTTTCTGCTTATATTCAGTAATTTAGATTCACTCTAGCCTTCTTTTCCATCTACTTATATAGGAGTATTAACAACTAAAATAGTAGGCTTAAAAAAAAAAAAAAAACTTTATTTGTTTATGTTATGGCCGGCTCAGCCTGTCCTGGGGGTAGGGCTGGTGTAGCATGTGGTGCCAGGGATTGAATCGCAGTCCCTGCAGTTGCCTAAGCTTGCCTAAGCAGGCACTTTAGACTACTGAGCTATCTTGCGGGCCCCATAAAACAGTAGGCTTTTAACAGAAAGAATGCTGGAATCCCCTCCTGAGCCTACAGTCTATGCAGCACCCTCCTACTAGGGAAACTTCCAGGTCTAGAGAAACTATCTAAAAATCACCTCCCTAAATGTTGACTTTGGAAATAGTTTGCTCTATAAGGCTCTTCACCCTCTGCCTCCTGCCTGCCCTCTTAGTTTCATCTTCCAACAGCATTCAGGGCCCAGTGTGGTGGTTACTGTGGAGCTCCTCCTTGGCATATCCTTTCTCCTCTACTTTTGAATGACCCTCCTACTTTATCCATCAGAATGCTCTTACTCACAAATCACCACTGCATCCAGCTAACTTCCCTTAGCCCTAACAATTCCAGAATTGTTGATTCCATAAATTAAGGAGGCCTGAAAATACACACTATTGGTTATTCCCACTCATTTCTCCATTCTATGAGCATTTAGAAAAAAATACAGGTACTGTATAGTTTTACATTTGGTGTTCTCTTAGGTTTGTACTTACATGTGTACTTTTCCAAAACCAAAAGGGTTTCTGAAGATTCTCAATGAAAGTAAAATATATATATATATATATATATATATATATATATATATATATATATTTTTTTTTTTTTTTTTTTTTTTTTTTTTTTTTTTTTTTTTTTTTTTTTTTTTTTTTTTTGTCTTTTTGAGACAGGGTCTCACTATGCAGTTCAGACTGGTTTTGAGCTCACTTTTGTAGCCCAGGCTGGTCTCGAACTCACACCGATCCTCCTGCCTCAGCCTCCCGAGTGCTGGGATTACAGGCATGTGCCACCACGCCCGGCTAATATTTTGTTTTTGTTGGAGGAAAAAATGCAAAATTATAGCAAAACAGAAGGCCATGAATATAGCTCAATGGCACAGTGCTTGCCTGGCAAGTGCAAGGTCCTGAGTTCAAGTCCCAGCACCAATGCCCACCTCCCCCCCCAAAAAAAAAAAGCAAAACAAGCACTACTTGACTCTGGTGCTCATAAATTAGAACTACAGCATTCAGAGCTCTTTACTACATGTCTGTACTTCCCCTTTAACTCCATTGCCCACCACTTCCATAAGGCTGGACAGCTCCCTTATGATACAGACAAGCAATGCTAGGTTCATTTCCAAGCCTCTGCTTATATTCCTCTCTGGGAGCATCTTCATTTTCCCTCAGTATTCATATTCATATCCCTTCCATTCCTATTCATATACTTTCCAATAAGAAAAAATCTCTTTAACCAGTCCTACCTCTAGATAGTCCATATTGGTCTCTTTTGCCCTGAACTTTCATGGAACAATTAATCGCACATTGCCTTGCATTTCTGTATAGATCTTTAAAATATTTTCCCTGGTTTGCCCCTTAAAAGTCACAAGTACTGAATTATCAAAGATGTAACATTTTATATTTATTCACATTAGGCTACCACATCCTAATTCCCAGAAATTGTGGATGTGCTCAACTATAGAACAAAGAGTTTCCAGAAGAAATTAGGATTGCTAACCAACTAACCTAATATGGAGATTGATTCTGGAGGCCTAAATAAATCATATGGGGCCTTTACACATGGAAAATGGAGCAGAAGTTTGTGGCATATGGTACAGAAGCCCCCACTGCAGCAAACAAACAATGAGGACAACAACAACAACAGCAAAACCCAGCCTCTAATGCAAGGGGCTGGGAGCAAAGAAGGCAGGCGCCAGGTAGGAAGAGGTTGCTTCCACCAGGCCCAGGAAGAACCAGCCCCGACAGCATTTCAGCATTAGTCCTCTCACACCTATTCTAGACCTGACCTCTACAGCTGCAGGATCATAAATTCAAGGTGCTTAAAGTCACCTCGTCTCCCAGTGCATCGTAATGCTACAACAGCAGTAGGAAACTAATAACAACTCCCACTCAACAAAAGAGATTAATAAAAGAAGAACTATAAACTTTTTCCAGTAAAGCTATGTGATGGTAATAAATCAATCTGACATATACAAACTAACAGCAGTCACTTTAGGGACTGTGAAGTCCTCATTTGTTAAAATGAAAGTAGAATAACTCAGTCACTTATATACTTTATGAAGCAATCGTTTTCATCTTCTTGGTCTCAGAAGACAGATCTATTTGGGCATAATAAATATTACAGAATATCATTACCAACATTTTTTTTTCATTTTCAGGGAGTCTTTTTTTTTTTTTTTCCTAAACACGATTACTACAAGTAAGCCATCCTGACAGTAGACTCTAGTGCTTTGAGGAATTTAGAAGATAATTAAATTAAAAGGAGCATTTATGACCATTTAGCTTACTCCTTTCATTTTAAAGATAAATGATTGAGCTCTAGAGGTAAAAAGACGCATCCAAAGTTATTTAGTTTTATTATCAGACTGGAAAGCACAATAGCACTCCCACCCCATCCTCCAGACCAGGGTCCCTATGAGAAGATGAGGAGGATGTGGGGAGCAGGAGCAGATGAGAGCCTAAAGAAAAAAGATCGGCTGCACGAAAGAGTTTGGATTTAATCAAAATGCAATAGGAAGCCAGAAATAGGCTGTATATTTTTAATGCATAAATTTAACATAAATGCAATAACATGAATATATAAATTTAATCTTGTAGAGATACAGAAATGGTAATAGAGCCCAGCCACAAGGTTATTGCAGTGGTAGAGTGAGGGATGATAGTGCTTGGAAGAGAGCCGTAGTCAGGATGGCAATGAGAGACCGATGGCTTGAGGAGCTACCTTGAAGTTATAAACAATAGGACTCATTGTTAGGCTGAAATGGGTGAGGAAAACAGTAGAATCAGACATTACTCCAAGTTGTAACTTAATGGCGCCACAGCCTGAAATGGAGATAAATCGGAATTCACTGTGTATTTTTTAAGTTCAAAATACCAATTAAACATTGGTATGTGGCTTGCTCATGCAGTCCTTGCATGTCTACTTGAGTGTAAAGCACTCTCCTCTACACAACAACGCACATTTCCTCCTCTTATGTAGCTTTCAACTGAGTGAGGAGCTAAGCACAGAGAGTGCTGGGTAAGGAGCTCCAAGGGAAGGCAGCGCAGGATGCACTTGACATAGGTGCCACCAAAGTGCTGCAGTGGGAGGCTGTTTCTCACTGCAAAAGAAAGGAACAACTGAGGAAGTGTTATTGAAAACAGGCTTTTTGGGAAGTGAGAAGTGATATTCCAGGCAGAGAAAATTGTTTTCAAAGGCCAAGTGGAAGGAAAGTTCAGGGAACCTCCATAATCAGTACATTTTTGTTTTGATATATTCATTCATTCATGAAGTATTTATTGAAAACTTAGTATATGTCAAGTATCACATTACCTGATAAGAATTCAAAAATGTTGTAGATGTAGAGCTGTGGCCCTCAGGAGTTTTATAGAGAAAAGTTGAATGAATTCAAGAACTCATTATAAATACGAACACAAATATTCATTCATTTCTTTGTCATTCTTTTGCTACATATTTACTGAACACCTACTTATTCAATAACTTGCACAATGTTCTAAGACATATTCTTATATAAACAGATGTGCCTATGAAAATACTAAGAAAGAAAGAGTAAACTCTAGATGGTTTTACTCTAGGATGTGATTGTCATTATTCAGGAAAGATTTTACAAACCAGCCAATTCTTACACTACAGTAGTTGGAATTATGACCAAAATTCTACACCATAATATACTATAGAGAGTCCATATGCCTGTCCAAGGGGTTTAAGCTTTATTCCACTGGCAAGGAAAAATCATCAGAGGATTTTTATCCCCTTAAGTGACAGAATTAAAGCTTTCAGATTGGCTCTTAGTAATTTGATACAGTGAGAGCTAAAGCAAAAGCCGCAGAAAGAGAAAGAGAAGTTCTGAAAGACTTTGTCTCTCAGAGGAATAGTGATGAGACCGGGTCCAATGCAGTGACAGCAGGCATGCAAGGCAGGAAGAGAGCTCAGGAGCCAGGCAGAGGTCGGAAAAGTGAGGCAGGCAACCAGTCTTTATGCCTTTGTGTTCTACGTCCAGCTTGACCACCACTGCAAAGTTGGGCGGCTTGACTGATGAAGATGCATCAAAATTGAGGCACTCACCAGGACAGAAATGGAAAACAAGTTCTACTTCCACGATAGAAACCTGTTTAGAAGTTTTTCAAGAAGTTAAATTTACTGTTACTGTGAGACCCAGCAATTCTACTCTTAAGATTTATAAAACCAAAAAACTGAAATCATGTCTGCACAAATATCTGTAACGGCCTCAATTACAATACCCAGAGGAAAGAAATATTTATCAACAGATGAGTGAATGATAAAGAAACCATAGATAGCTATGGAATAGAATATTGATCATCTTTGAAAATGGATGAAGTCCTAATTCATGCTATAATGAGGATGAACCTTGAAATATATCAAATGAGAGGAACTAGACACAAAATGTGACATTATATAACTGCATTTTTTAAAATTCTCTTTAAGTTCTATAGTAAGCAAATACCTAGAGGCAGAAAGTGGATTAATGGTTGCCAGGGATTTTGAGGAGGGATGGATGGGAAATGACTGCTAATGGGTTTAGAGTTTCTTTTGTGAGGAAAATAAAAATGTAAAACTAGATAGTAATGCTTGCTGACCAATCCTGTGGGTGCATCAAAAATCATCCATTGTGTACTGTACAAGGGTAAATATTATGGCATATAGTTTGTATCAGTCAGTGCGTACTATAAAAATAGATTTAGCCCAAAATATATAAATATATAAGGATTTGCAAGATTCTTGTACAATGGCCACCCACAAAATCAGGGGCAGATAAGTGCACAAGATCTGTCTGTCTGTGTGATCCAAAGGATGCAGCCCAAGGCTCGCAGAGGAGTCCTGTGCAAGGCCGCACCAGGAGGCCGAGCAGTCTGTGCTGGAAGGCTGAAAACAGTGTCCACAATGAAGGGGAGAACTGCAGCTCCTTGGCAGAAACAGAAGCAAGCCTTCCTTCTTCTATGCCATCCAGGTGACAAACCACCCTAGCGCAGGTCTTCTGAGGCCAGTAAGCCTCCCCAGCCACACTCAGAGCTATGCTGATCCAACTTAGCTGGGTGCTTCTTACTCAAGTTGAAAGCATCAGTTTGCTCTTACATCATATCCCAATGATAATTATTTTTAACATGAGTAACTTCAAGACTCCATAAAGCATTACCAGGATGTGGTGGACACAAGGAAGGACAGATATAGATAAAGGAAAGATGAGTTTGGGTGATACTAAAGTTAAGGCATTTGTAAACATTGAGATAGAAATATCTATTACTGGGAATGTGTTCAACCAAATGTTTGAAAAAGGTGACTCTGAGCATTGTGTATACAGAAGTGACTGGACTCCTAGCAATGTATAAAATTCTGAGAGTGAAAAGAGAAGACTAGGCCAAAATGAAATCAGGAAAATACTATAGAAATGTAGCAAGGAAGAGAGCAGAATTCCAAACAGGGAAACTATTTGAAAAAACACCGGGAAAGTATAAAGAACTGACAGAAAGGCCAGTGTGACTGGGTACAGAGGTAAGTCAGAGATGAAGACAATCCTGGGTAAGTCACCAGAGGTGAACTCATAGAACCTTTGTAGGCAGGGTTCAGGATGCATGGTTCTTATTTTAAGGGCAATGTGAAACTATTAAACTGGGATAGTCATAATGAAATTTGCATTTTTAAAAGATGTCTAGTTGTAGTGTGGACAATAGAGAGTGGTCTAAACAAGGTAATGACTGTGAGAGGTACTAACCTGAAATAGTATGGTGACTACTTAGTAAAAAGCTTTGAAGACATAGCAACCGCACTTAGTATATGGGTCAAATATGGACCGTGAAGGGCAGGCAAGTGGCAGGAATAGGTTTCATGTTCTGTCTCCTGTTGTTGCTATTCGAATGGGTGATGGTATCTCCGAATGGGAGAGAAAAGAAATCTATTGTCAGAGGCGAGTACAATGGTGACTGTCAGAACCGAATCAGAGATACAGAGAAGGTGTGATGCAAGCCCAGCAGACAGCTCTGAGCTGAGAGTGATCATGTAAAAGTGGTCCACATGTAGTTGTTGATAGTTGAAGCATAGAATAATGACATTGACTAGAGAGAGAAAGTGCAGCAAGAAATAAACAAGACCAGCCTAGGACCACATGATCAATGAATTAACAGAACACTAACATTTAACTGTGACGTGGAAGAGAGCAAGCCACCTACAAGGGAGAAAAGAGTTGGTCATAGAAACGGAGACAAGGAAAAGACTTTGGAGAGAAACGAGGAAGTAGCCCTGGCTAATGCTAAGTGACTCACAACAATAAAGACAAAAAGTGTCATCTGTGAGAACTGAATACAATCACACAGCAAAGTTTACCATAATAGATTAAATTACAAAACTGAAATCTGAACGCCATCTCTTGATGAGGAGGTGTGACTGATAGTGTTTATTGTTGAACACACTTTGTGAATGTTAAAAGGAATCCCTGTTGACTGGGGAACTGAAACTTGGTGGTATTCCAAGAGCTTTAGTAAGAAGCTGTGACTCAGCCATCTGGAGAATGTTCCAGAAATTCCAAACCCATAGACTCTGGGCTCTTCTCTTCCTACAACTTCCACCCAAAGGAGATCAGGAAGATAGAAATGAGGGTGGAATTTCTATAATTTCTGATAGTTTCTAAAAACAGAGAACATAAATACCCATATTTAAATCACCAAGTCTTTTGATAGCATAAAACACATTTCATAATAAATTTATCTTTCACATACCCCATTATCACCTTCAGCAATGTAGAAGTTTGTGTTATAATTCTTTCTGAAGATAAATTGGGGCTTATCAACCAGAAGTGCAACAACACCAGCAGCATAAAGTACAGACTGTCTAACCCTTTTTACAGAATTGTCGTAATCCAATAATGACTCCAGTGTTGATGGTTATTAGTGAGGTAGGATGGCGATTTTCTGTTATTTAATGTAACTCCATCCAAACAAAACACAAACATTATGAAAATTTATACTTTCAGCTAGATGTGCTTTACATGCATTTGAAAGCTCACCATATTTAATCACCTTTTATTGCATAAACTAATGATGTGGATAATAGTGTTGACTTTTTATTCATCTCTTAATGAATAGTTTCAGAGCTAACCCACATCAGTATCCTCCCACAGTGCTGCTAAATGATAGGATCAAAGTCATATAGGAAGATGACAAACCATCAAGAACCACAACCCTAAGTTACAGGGGTGGTAAAGTGGAGCTGAAAGATACGCATATAAGCTCTCTCACAGTTGCTCAAGAAATATTACAGTGTCTTTCTATTTGATTGGACACTGAGTAAAAGCTAGGCTGCCCCACTAAGCTCTTTCTTCCAAGTCTCATGAGCTGAATTTGACATTCAGAGTGTGCGTACTTTCTAGCTTTTGAGCCCTTATATTTTCAGAGGCTAAGGCCTGGTAGTCATGATTTTGCATTGTACAGTACCTCTAATTCTCTTTCTTTTTCTCCTCTTCCATCTTCTGTTGCTTAGTTTTAAGATATGCCATCCCCTGTTAGTATTTCCGCTTGGCAAGGAAGTAGAGATAGGGGCTGAAACTTAATTCCATTCATTTTACCTCTTGCTAGCAGCATGGTAGAAGATTTATTACAGGAAGAGGTTGAAAGTATTGGCTGAAATGAAGTTCAGGGGATATAGTAGATTTCAATTACTTGCGCTCTCATTCTATTCTTCAGCCAAATAACCCAGTCCTGGCCATGTAGTGAGCTAGCTGTTCAAGCCCAATTATCCCAAGTGTGGAGTGTCCACACATCCTGCCGACCCTTCTCTGCTGCTGTGTCTACCCAGCTTGGTCAGCAGTCTCATGCATTATTCACTCTCCCTGGAACAGAAGCCCAGGTGAAGCATGGATTCTGGAAAACATTAGGAACGACAGCACCAAAGACAGAGCTGCTCTGAGGTAGCTTAGAATCAGCTGAGCTGAGACTCTGCACTCCTAGCAAGCTATCTTATGATCTTAGTGGGTTGGTGCTGGCCCATGGATCCAAGTAGAAGAATCCTGGGAAAATTGGATAATAGCACACAAGAGCTTATTTTACTTTTGTATAATGTATACAGTATAGATAAAATAATAAATAAAATAATACCATAAAGATCTTTCCCGGTACATTTTCCTTAAATACAGGAGGATGCATGTCTTTGTCCTGCATCAGTGACTTTCAAACATGTTTTATTAACACCAAAATTCCTTTTTTTTTTTTTTTTTTTTTTTGTCTTTTTGAGACAGGGTCTTGCTATGCAGTTAAGGCTCGCCTTGAGCTCACTTTTGTAGCCCAGGCTGTTCTCGAACTCGCACCAATCCTCCTGCCTCAGCCTCCCGAGTGCTGCGATTACAAGCGTGAGCCACCACGCCCGGCTTCAAAATTCCTTTTTCAAAAGAACATTTTATATGTTTATACGCTGTGCTCTGTATCTCTGTATAACTACAATGAAGACAACAATATGCATTGTATCAATTATTGGGAAGTACTACTAAAGTGTTTTGAAACTGTTGCATTGTAATTTTTTTAATAAGAATATTTTATGTAATTTCAGTATATAGCAGGTAGCAAAGTGGTTGCACAAGGCTTGGGCCCACCACCTGCACCCACAGGAGCCCTCTCAGCTTCCACAGCCAGCAGTTTCTCAGTTGAACCAGGCTTTCCAAAGCCAAGGTCAAATTTAAAATCATTGCTTTAGGCTGTAGTTTATACCATATGGACTACAAGATAATACACATTCATTCAACACACATTTGTGAAGAGTGCTGTGTTGGCACCATAGGTGAGCTCATATTCCAAAGATCAATGCTAAATAATAAACAAAATAAGTACATTAGAAAGAGGAAAGAACAATAAAAGATAATGAAGGCCACAGTTAGAGGACACAGGAGTCTTGCTGTTGGGTGGATAGATAAAATCATAGATTGGTGGTCCATAGAGGCCTCATTGAGAAGGGATACAAGCAAATACTTCTAATTTTAATCCCCTTCTTACAGGAATTCATGGTAAAGTTTGCCTCTAAGACCCACCATATATTAATTTGTCCTACAGAACACCAAAGACAGTTCACAATGGTTATTGGTCTCTAGCTCACCTGGGTGGCAGGCGTCTCTCAGATCAGCCAGAAGCACAAAGCCGTACATTGTTTTTTGTACCTGTCATCTTGCAGAGATCAGACAAAAGCTCAGAGTCCTTATCAGTTATCAAGTAATTCATCCACCAATCATGTCTTTATCATCTACCATGTAGAAGATCCTAGACCGGTTCCCAAGATGCAGGGCTTCATCAGATGAGGTCTCTCCTATTACTCAAGAAGTATGCAGGATAGTCAGAAGTACATATACATGAAATAGCAGACTCGAAACAGAATGTTAAGGGCAAAGCAAGTTATGCACCTGGCTGATGAGAATCCAGGGAATCCAGCTTAGGCCTGAGGTAACATAAGGCCACTGACATAAAGGATGAAAAATCCTTCAGCAATGCCAGCCGCCTTCCTTTCTAACAAATCCACTGGCTGAATAATTGCCCTGCACATCTCTGAAACCTTTTATAAATAGCGGGTTCTGACTCGTGTTTTTTTTTTTTTTTTTTTTTTTTCTTACCAAATAATTGTTAATGGAAGTAAATTGTTACCTTCAGATATTCCTGAACTCTACATTAGTGGAATGTTTTTCTTTGTTTACAGAGTAATTTATTTTGCTATACATTACTTGTGCATGACACTTCATCATGCTGTAATGCATTTCCTTGATTATAGAATAACCTAGGGGTAATAAATGTGTTGCTATATTTTGTAGACTGAAAAATGTGTTGAGTAGAAGAGCAACAGAGGAAGGGCAGAAAGGGGAGGTGGGAAGGAAAGACAGGTACACAGAGAGACAGCAGAGAGTGAGCAAATGTAAGTCCTGCAGCAGGGAGAGCAAAAGTATGTGTTGCCTAAGTGATGAAGGATTTTCGCCAAGCTTATGTCTAGGAGATACAACACTGCTTAAGCCAGGAAGGCCAGGCGTCAGCCTGCAGATAGTCACTTCCGATGTCTTTGTTAGGAAACAAGTTGCCCAAAAGAGGAGCTGGATAAATGGCAAGATATCCCTGTGCAATGGATTTTCTTTCATAGGGACTTTTCAATTGAAAGATCAAAGAGGAAATCTCTGAACGGAAACCAGATTTCAAAGGGTGTCACCAGAGCTGTGCTCATAGGCCTGGGTGGTTCCTTTATTCTTACATCCTACCCTGACCTTTCCGGATGTCATGCAGATTTCTCCTGGCCTCAACCATCCAGCCTGAGGATATGTGGTGGGTGTGCTTCTCTGAGCTGATGGCCACATTTTGCCCAGAGGAGCTAGTTCTCTGGCCCCAAATCCCAGCGCACTGAGGGTGGCCCCCAGGGCTCCCTTTAGCCTATTCTTTCCATCTCCTGCTTCCTGGTTTTCCTCCCCAGATTGATGGAGCAACCAGAAATAGCTAGGCCCTTCTCAGTCCTTCTGGACACGCACTGAATGGCCACCTCTTCCCTTCAAGCTGAAGCAGCTCCATCTCAACTATTCCTGTGACTGCGCCTTGTCACACAAATGGGCACACAGCCCAGTATTACATGGCTCAGCTCCTCCATTATGTTAGATGCATGTTCATTAGGGTAGGTGGTCATCAGTCCTGGGAACTCCTCCGCTCCTGTGAGCAGGCTGGCCAAGTCCAAATGTGCTCGGGAGAGAAACAAACGCTTGCTTCCTTACCTGATTGTACTTCAAAAGCTAGTTTCATAAAGAGCCATGCTGAATGAGAGATTGTTCTTTCTCAGAATGACTTTGAGAGACAATTTATAGAAAGCCCCAGTTTGGAGACCTTTTCTCCAATTGTACCACATTTTAGCCATAATGTCAAATGATGACCTCAGACATCCCTGCTACCCTCAACCCATTAGTGTTTCCTATGAATTCACATATGTTCACTCACCAAATTTTTTATATCCTGCCTCTGAAGAAAATATTTTCTTTGGTTTATTATTCTGGCATCAAATGTTCTTTTCTTCTTACTGTGTGTATAAAATTTATATTTTTAATCCTAACTCTGAGCATTTGGTGAGTAAATCTATGCTCTGTATAATACAGGGTTTTTATTAATTCCTGTACTTATGTAATAAATAAGAACTTCCCCTTCATGGCTAAAATCCTTCACTTTTTGGTGCAGTGTGTCTTCACAGAGCTATAGTTTTCCCTGCTAGCTCATCTGCTTGGCCTTACCTGCTCCTAGGTAGCGTTGCCTGCCTTCATGTCCAGCAGGCAGCTCTCCCCCAGCACCCTAGCAATGTGGATATAAAGCTAGGCTAATAACCTCTTTGGTTCCTGCTGCTTTTAATGGCGGCCAAGTTTTTGTTGTAATTTTACCTTTTTAGTAGGTAGTATTGCTAATTATGATTGCAATTGTTTCACAAATAACCCGGGGGTGTTTAGGTCTAATTCTATTTTGGGGTACTTTCCTCTAGTTCTCTTGTTTTCCCTTTACTCATACTAAACTGCATTTGGCATTTTCGAAGATGCTTGCAAAGCCTAGAAAGAGCACTCTCTAGATCTTAACCATTTGGAAGTTTTCATACTATCATGCTTTTCAGTTCAGGTCAACTCACAAACTGTTACACCTAATAGCTCTTGATTAGCCCATTAAGTATTGTGTCAAATAAAAATTCTGCCAAATCAATTATTTTCCCAATCCCTATGGGTTATATAGAGAACAAAGAGCAGTATGTCATATTAAACCCACAAATAATTCATCAGCCTCCTTCAAAACCATAAGCTCTCTCATCATGGAAACCTCTCTTACATGCGATTTTTACATTCTGTCCCCTTATCCTTCATCTTTCTCTCAGAAGAGTTTTTTTTTTTTTTTTTTTGTCTTTTTGAGACAGGGTCTCGCTATGCAGTAGTGGCTGGTCCTGAGCTCACTTTTGTAGCCCAGGCTGGTCTCGAACTTGCACCAATCTTCCTGCCTCAGCCTCCCAAGTGCTGGGATTACAGGCATAAGCCACCTCGCCCGGATTCAGAAGAGTTTTAAAACGATAAAAAGCTCTGATGATATTATCAGAGATGTGAACAGTATCTTGGTTATAAGTCAAACACTCTATAAGGAAAGAAGTTAGAAGTGTAACTTTCTATTATGGATGACCTCAGAGCATGAGAAAGACTACAGCCTATCCACTAAAGACGATGCTCCCTTTCTGCCTGGGGTTCATTTTCCAGCTTCCTTTCCCTTTTAGTGCCACCTAGCCACGCCCTAGCTTCCATCTATCACACCAGGCCATGACATGTCTGGGTATCTGTCTTGCCTCCAGTTGGTGTAACTTGGCTAGTCAGAATGACTCCTCTCCTTCAGGAGCTGGTCTCTCTGCCAAAAGAGGTGATTTCCCTAATCCAATAAGCAGGTACCCTGGCTGCCAAGGCATGAGGTAGCATTTCTAGGGAGACGAGGACACCATACCAACCAGTAACCAGACCAGAGGCCTGCAATTTTAAGAAATGGGGAAGACTCTCACGTGAATGTCAGTTGTAAGTGTCCTGGTGAGTATGTTCCTAGGTCTAGGTCCTTGATTATTATTATTATTTTTTTTTTTTTTTTTGCTTCCCAGACCCTTTTTGTCACAGTTGCTACAACATATACAGCTTCTGCCAAGGAGGAAATAGTGAGTTAATTCTATGAGTTTTCACAAATAAATAGAATCATCTACTCATCAGAACAATAAATTAAACAATATTTAATTATCCCCAATTTCTTCATGGCCTTTGTAACCAACTAGTGAGACCCCTTGATGTTTTCTGTAGGATTTCATAAATATCTCAGAATGTGTAGGCAGCCTTTTGATAATGTCATCTTTGATTCACTACAATATTTAAGCTTTATTCTTTATGTATTATTATCAGCCCCTTTTTTATTGCTGACCTGTATTTTGATATATTGATACATCACTACTTGCTTATCTCTACCATAGTTGAGAGATTTGGGGATTTTTAGATATTGCCTAATATGGTAAACATTCATATACAAATTTTTGTGCTAATGTAGGCTTTATTTCACTTGACTGACATATGAAATAAAAAAATAAGACATGAGATTGCTAGATTGTATGGTAAATATATGTTTATAAGATACTAACAAAGTGTTGCCCATAGTTCTTTTCTTATGTTCTTAAGCATCAAATAATTGAATCATTCTTTTATTTAACATAATGTTTATAATGTTCATGCTATTCCAGATACTAATAGTTTATTCTTTTTTGGTGCTAAGTAGTATTCTGCTAAACACAAACACAAACTTGTATATTCATTCACTGATGGACAATTGGGTTGTAAGAACAGTGAGGAAATCCCTTTCAATAGTTTCTAATGGGTGTGAGGAGGTGAATCAGAAGTTTGCAAAATAAAGGTGAGTTAAAAACAAGCAAAGGCTGTATTAAGTTGGTAGATGGTTATGGTTCCAGCTAAGAGCAAGAGGATATTTTTCTCATATGCAGAGGATCTAGGGTGAAACCACTTTCAAAATTAATAGTCCACAATCTCAGATAGCTAAGATCCCTGCAGATTGGCTCTTATGACTAAAGCACCAGTGATTATTCTTGTAGTCTTTTTGTTAACATACATTAAGCCTCTTGTGGGTATCCACCTGGAAGTACAATCACAAGATCATACGGTGCCATATGCTTCACTTCAGCAGAAACCCCTACATCCGAATTCATATCTTTCTTTCTTAAAGAGGATCCCTACATTTTTGTGAACCTTGGGTCTGTTGAGTAATTTCTACCCAGAATATTTCAGTTGAGGCCGAAGTCACCATGAACTCTTCTTCCAGTGAGCTGTGTCCAAATACACATGGCAGGTGTGGGAGTCCTCACTCATGTTTTTCTGAGTACAGGCACCATAGACCAAGGTTTGTGGGCAGCTTCAGTCACTGGACCTGCACATCCTAAGAGAAGAGACAGTTATCTAGTAATTGAAGACTATGCTCCCACCCAACTAACACATAGTTAACTCAGTTTTGCAGTTTATCAACTTTTGGGTCTTTATATATCTGGGTCCTGGGCAAGCCCTCATCATTACTGGTAGCATGTTAGCAGAGGTACAGCAAGTCATTATAATATATTTGTGACCCGGCTTCTCTCCACTGCCAGGAAACAGAGGCCACCTCTTCATCCACTGGAGTTCAAGGTGCAGAGACCAAGGTATGGGACTTCATGCAGACAGGGCTGAATGTTAACCAGTCCATCCCTGCCACCCCTAGGTGAAGACTAATCAGTCAGCAGCTTCTCCTCAGCCACAGTCTTTCTGCACTTACCAAAAAGCTAACCACTTCCTCATCCGTGGCCTTGGTCTAACTCTTGGGTCAGTTTGTTTCCCAGCTTTGCTGGATTGCTTTACACATGGTTCATTTCAGAAAATGGCCCAGTGATGAAAGACATGAAGTTTGTCTGTGGTTATTGCTACTTGCTGTGTGCCAGAAGAATGTTCACTTCACCGTATCCTCCAAAGAACACGCCTCTCATGCTTGTGAACCTGATTACAATGGTCTGATTAACCCACCAGGAGCTCAGACGGGTTTTAGTGAGCGCAAATTTGCCTGAGCACTAGTCTTTCAGTTAATCCTATCAAAGGATGTAGGCTAGAGGGGATGAGATTACAAATCCAAACATATTTACACAGATGTCTTTTTCTAGGCTTGCCACACAGCCAGGATTGCATTTACATCTTGTAACAGAATCACAATTATCACAGACCCACCTTGTTAGAAATTTAAGACCAGGATATTAAGAGAAAATTGGGGCAGGATAGAGAGAAAATGGATGGAATTTAAGCGGGGCTGGAAAAGCTCCGGGGAAAGGCTTCCAGCAGCAGTCAGCTGAGAACAGCAAGTCTGTGTTCTGACTACGTGGTTATTTTCTGACGAGGCTGGGTCATTTGTTTAATCAGATTTTCTGCTCCTTTGCTATCCAGTTCATTAAGCCTTTTCCACATGTGTAGCTTTAGGTCCCCTCGTGGTCGCAAGACCATTCAAAGTAACAGCCAACAAAGCCACTTCCCATGTGATGGCATTTGTTAAGTTATTTCAAGTCAGAGCTCACTGACTCTGAATAAGGAAAAGGAGAGATTTTCTTTGTCTCATGCATAAGTCGCATGAGAAGTCTAGCTGTCATAAAATCTAGTAAGAAAAATATTTCTTGAATGCTTAGATAAGATACACAGCAGAACCTGCATTAGTAGGATCTCCACCACCTAAGCAAATATTGATTAAAGCTTGCCGTGTACCATACACGGTGCTGGGAAGTGGACACAGAATGACAGGGTAAAGGATGGGTGGAGGATGTATAGCCAATGTGTAGCAAGGCTCGAGGCTTCAGCCACAGAAGAGAAAATCCTTCATTTTCATAGAAAAGGACATAGTGAGGAGATGTAGGAAGTAGTCTTTTGTGACGCCTTTATTCTCCCAGAGGCAAAATGACATCAGAATCTTTTTTTTTTTTTTTTTTCCTAAAATCCAGGTAAGTTTTTGTATTTTTTGCCATCCAACCCATAAAGCAAAGCACTTATGCAAACTGTTTTTGAAGACAAAGTGAAATGATGCAAGATTTTCACATAGCCTTTCTATAGCTCTACAGCTTTAAACTTGACTATTTGCAGCCATAGAAATGATGGGAATAATCTGTAAAAAACAGTATTTTAAAGAAAATGTACTAAAGTTTTAGACCACTGCTTTACATAGTTGTATACACGGTAATCCTATTTCAGACTCCATGACAAGCAAAAAACAGTTTTTTAGGCGAGAAGGCAATTCTACCCCATGGCTAGGGAGAATCGAAGTCCAAATGAAATGTGAGGAGAAAATTCAGCTTGTCTTTAAGTGCCACGTGCAGATGGTTTCTAGCACTCCTTCAGCTATTTTGTTAAGTCACACACTGCGCAAGGTATCATGAGTATGTTAAATTGTTTAGAAAACCTTCTAAGAGAGCCTTATAAATATCTCTCTTTGCTGTTAAGCCCAGCCACTACTAACACAATTTTTCATGATTTAAAAAGAAAAATAAATCCTGTGTACTTCGAGTTCTTGCTTCAGAATCTGTACTTCAGAAATCGAAATTTGTCAGAGATCTAACAGTTCAGACACTGAAATCCGTGCTTCAGGAAAGCCAGTGGAACAGGAAGGCGAGCAGCGGAGACCCAGGGCTGGTGCGCTTTGGCAATCACCTCTAAAATGGCAAGTGCCAGTGCTGCCAACCGCTGACCATCCATCAAGGCTCAGCCCCGCTCCGACAGGCCTTTGGCTGGATTCTGTAGCCACAGAGACAAAACATCAATTTTCAAAGAGTTCAGAAAGAATATTTTTTAAATTTTTAATTACTTTTAATAAGATATAACAATATGACAGTTTCACAACTGGTTAGTACTACATTCCCAATAATTGTTATTCTCTTCATAGTTATACAGAGCACAGGGTGTAGACATGATAACTTTTCTAATCATTATTGGTACAAAAAATTTGTTCTTACCGAACTAAGAGAAAGCAGTTGTATACAACTACTTCCCTGCTCTTGTGGCAGGACCTCCTCAGCTCCTCCTTTCTGCTCTAGTATCCAAAATCTGCCCTAATGCAGCTGCCACAATGCCAACACTTGCAGGATGTATTCAGAATTCGGATCCACCAGCGGGAGACAAGAAAGCAAAGATGGTCACATCAGAGAAGGAAGGAGACCCACGAAGCCAAGTTTCTGTTCCACGATGGATGTGGACCAAGCACTCAGAACAGACCGCGGGCTGGTCCATGCAGCATCCGCTTCCTGTAGGAGGGAAACCAAGGACGAAACCAGCAGGAACACTGGGAGAGGCTTGGCGCTGGGCCCCACCGGGACCTAATCCTGCCTCTTCGCGAGATTTCTCCTGGGGCCTGCGGAGCACTCCAGCGGACTTCCAACTCCTGCTCCTCACTCCTCTTCACCTATGGTTGCTGCCCCAGCCACCAGTGCTCCTGCCATTTGCTCCACAGCGCTCAGGCTTCCAGTGCAGACTCCATGCCCTTTACATTCCTTCAAGCTTCCTCTGGGGTGTCCTATATTTCCTTTATATTGCACACAACCTCCGGAGTCACCAAACTTCTTCATTGGTATCTTCCTTTGTTTTTATCCTCCCTGGTAGTGAGGAACCATTTTAGCAAGACCACTCTCTTTTCCCAGTCTGTACCCCATCTCTCAGGCAATGGTCATTAGATACCTCATATCTAGATTGTTGCCATCCTCCTCCCACCGGAGGAGCTTCCCATTATCTTGGCAACTTCCACCTCTTCCCCACTACACTCCCTGATCCCCACTGAGCTTTGTGATTCAGTTCAGCAACAGCACGCTCAGGGTCTTGCAGGGGGTGGCAGCTGTAACGAGTGACGCAACACCTGTCTAGCATCAGTGCAGTCCTTTTCTCTTCTGTTTCCAGCACCTCCTTCTATTCTTACTTGGAAAGAGGTGAAGCCAAATCAGAAAAAATAATGATGTGGAAGGAATAGGGGAATAAAGACCTGCTCCTTCCCCCAAATCAAAGCCAAACACAAACTACCCATAGTTATTTGAGTTCCTAGCTCAAACCCCTATAGATAATAGAAAATTTATACTTTCCATATTTTAGCACTCTAGTTTTGAGAAAATTGTTTTATAAGCTGATTTATATACTTTACAATTAGTGTTATTGCTCTATCCCTGCCTTTTGAACTGTATATGTTGCTTTCAGTGTAAGCTGATAGGTGGATCTTCCTCCAGATATAGTCTTCCAATGAAAACAGACTAAGGACTCACTGATTTATTGTGGTGATGGTGTTTTGGTGATGGTGGTAATAGCAGTGGTGTCATTGGTAATGGTATTCATGGTGGCCATGGTGATGATGCTGGAGGTGATTATGGTAAAGGTGGTGTTAGTGGAGGCAGTGATGGCTTTAATGATCATGTAATACTTTTTATTTACAAAGTCAATGAACTAGAACTAGAAATTTGTTTTACTGCTACTCACATATCCATCTATCATCCTTTGCAAGTACTGTTGTCCTTATGACCAAGTTAAAATTATTGAACTTTATCCTGGTAGATTTGAACCATTTTTCAACACTCTAAATTTGGGATCCTGATATGTCAATGTTTATTTGCTATTTTCCCCAGCGATGGACCATCTAAAGATTAATGAGCGTGTATTCTATATTTTTATTCAGATTTCTTATTAAATGTGAAAGAAGCAGTATAAAAGAGGCTGGTGAAAAGGTATCAAAATGTGTCTATTGGGGTAGCATCAATCTATTAATCAACATCTCTGAATGAAATTGTTCAGTTCATCAAATTTAATGTAGGTCATTTTTCTTCTTTTTTGTCCCCAAAGCTAACCTGAAATGTGGCTGCTTTTTATATTGCATTTCTCATGTAGGTTAATTTAATAGCCATGATCCCTCCCCAAAACTTAGCTTGATATCGCTTTGTCTTAGTCAATTTTTGTTCCTCTAACAATACCACAGACTGTGTAATTTGTATGAAAATTTTATTTCTTACAGTTCTGGTGGCTCGGATGCCCAAGACCAAGAGGTGAGCACTGTTAAGAGCTGTTCTCCACTTCCAAGATGGCACCTTGAACACTGACCTGGGAGGAGGCACGCTGTCCTCATACAGCAGAAGATGGAAGGTCAAAGGGTGGTTTTGCCCATCAAGCTCATTTATTAGGACTCCTCCTAATCCCATTCTTAAGGATGGAGCCCACATGTCTCAACTGCCACCCAAGCTCACCCATCTCACTCCTATAGGGTTGGAGATTTAGGATCAACATGAACCAAGTGGGGGAGCCAAAACCATCCAGACCACTACAGACTTCTTTTATGTATTCAGTGATCACCAGATACCTTTTATAAAAAGATCTAACCCCATACGGTTTATAATTAATCCTAAAATCTTACTTAGAATCTGTACAATTCCTACTGATCTTTAGTGAGAAGAACACTGCCACATTTTAAGAACCAGAATTAAAGTTGTCCACCTTCAGGCTTTTAATACATCTCTTCTCTGTGATAGCTTTCTTTGGGAACTGGCCATTCCTCTTAGAATCTCAAAATTTACTGAGACCTCACGAAAGGGATCTTTCCCTGCCTTTTATTAGCATTACTGGTACAGACATTATATTCCCTCTCTGCCTATCCACCAAGATACTCAGAGTTCACTGTAAACTCCTTAGCAACAAGGAATGATGTTTATTTTTCTTATTTTCCTCTGAAGTACTTTGCACAATATATTTGAAGAGTTGAATTGCAAAGGAGAAAAAAACAGTTTGATCTCTGCAGATTCAATATCATTTCTGGTCAAATTGGATTCTTTTTCTCTATTTTAATATATAGTTCAAGCATAGTTGAATGAGTCTTGCAATTAATCTCAGATGGTAGTTAAGACTACCGAAGACAATATATTCATTTTCCCGATCTGGTTGTTTTTAATCATATAGTCATGCCACTAATACAGAAAAATAAAACAGTAAATTAAATAGCAAATGAATAGCAGAATGATGAATGAGATTAACCTTAGTCCTGAAGGCTATTACAGATAATCCATAGTTTCTTACAAATTCATTCACTCAGCTTTGATCCAACATTCTTCTGTTTGGTAACATTAATAGTAATCAGTTACAGTTTCCTAAATGACTAAAAAATGTAGGACAGAACAACACCTCGGTTGCTAGACCTGAAGGGTTTCTCTTGTGTTCTGGTTATGTATGCTAGTTACTGCTTGGTGACCTTAGGCCAATTATTTCACTTGTTCAAAAAAAAAAAAAGAAAAGAAAAAGTCATTAGTTATATGTTTCTTAACTAAATGCATTGTCTCCTTGACTTGTCACAAGAACCCTGGGGAGCCGCTATTGTTTTCTCCTTCCCTACAAATTTTCTGCGCATTGGATACTGAATGACTTGCAGAAATGACCTTCTTAGAATCAGTATTGTTCCTGTCCTCTAAGACTTTATAATGAAATAAGAACTAAATCTTAAATAACTAGCAATAAGCAAAAGAAGAATTAAATGTTTACCATAGCATTGGAAATGCAAACCACAGAGAATGAAAAGAATTCAGTGAGTGGCTTTGTATGAAAGGTAGAGTTTTAGTTGAAACTGGAAGGCTTTTCAGAAGTAGCAGACGTAAAGGACAGTCCAGTTCCCACCCCCCAAACCAGGGAATGGAAGCATAAAACCTAGGGTACAGCACCATGCAAAGAATGTTCCTCACCCTGCCAGTTGTAAGAATTATTTCAATGTGACTCAACTAGAACTACTCCTGTATAGAATATATAAGCTAGAAAATATTAAGAGTGTATTGCACATAGGTAAATTAAGATTTAGGTTCTAAAACTTTTTTCCCCTAAATTATGCTTACATTACAGATTCCAGAGTAAAATGTATTTCTTACTGTGAGCTGCAGTCTGAGAAGTTCGGGAGAAGCCCAAATAGTGCTGTTGAACCTTTAATCACAGAGAGAGATGTTGTTGTGGGCTTGTGGTTGGCAATCAAGGAAAATAGAGAGCAGGTTTAAAATAATGTATTGGTGTTTGAAGTGAGAAACGCAAGGGAGATGGTCAGGAGGAGCTGCAGAAGCCTGGGATAGCTCATTCCAACTTCACATCAAATAAGTCGGTTCTAGAAGTTAAAAGTGGGTGGGAAAGGCAAAAGGCTTTTCGTGAGCAGATACAATCATTTAACATGAGGAGAGTGATGAATTTACTGAGAATCTAATGGAGCCTGGCTTTCAGTGGTCATTTCAAACCCTCACCTGTGTTCTCAGTTTTGTATTTATAATGTCTGTGTCCTTTTTTCCCTAAAAATTACCCCCAAGTTGTCTAAGCTTTGATATCCATCAAGCCTAGATCTTAATATTCCCATTTGGATTTAATTTTAATTTATAAAAATAAGGCTTCTCATAAAGTTTAAGATATAAATATAAATTTCAATTCTACTGAGATGACAATTTTATACCTCCTCTATCCTCTTCATTGGCCCTTTCTCCCAACTGGTCCACACTAAGAATCGAGGCCATTTGAAGGGACTTTGTTCATCTTGTATGGCTAAATCTATCCCACTGCTACCAGAATGCATTTCATAGCCCACATTTGCTTGAGGAAATAGAGACTTCTGTTTTTGCTAACTGACCTCATCTTTTCCTAGTGCTCTTATCTTGGTGGGGAAAATGAAAGCAAACTTATTAAAATTAACTAGGTTTCTTTCCATTTAAAAGAAGCTGAAACAAATCAGACACACAAGCTTAAGTAGCACACAGCTTGGTGAATGTTAACTAAGCCTGGAGACTTGAGGAAGATCTTCACACAGGAGCTGGTGGAGGAAGATGGTGAAGGTCCACCATGGCCATGGGAGATAGAGGTGTATGCTGGGAGGAAACAGGGGCTTTGCAGCACAGATGGGAGATTAATTACATACGGGAACACAAATAAGAAAGTGTGTTAAAGTAATGAAGTCCAGGTTTTCATGGAGGGAAAAAATGCGGGGCATAAATATGGAAATGTGTACCAAAATGGTATGTCTGGTAGTGTTGCTTTGGTACTGGAGATAACAGTGTAAAGTCATGGATTTCTGGCATATACCAGTAGACATGGAAGTAAACATACTTATACAATGCGTAGCCTCCTGGTCTGTCTACTGAGAAAGTGTAGGAACAGTGAGGCACCAGTAGTGATATGCACAGATCTACATTGCATTCTCTACTAAAGAAAGCAGGAGTGACATAGATGATCTCCAATTTCCTGCAGCTCTCACTATACCTTTACCTTCACTTGGTCTCCCAGACCTACTGCTACAGTCTAAGTGAAGTCTCCACGACCCATCCCATTCTGCATGTCTGAAAAACTACCACTGTGTGAATGATACCAAGGTCTATGTTCATCTTCAACAGTAATATGGCCTCCTTGAACCATGGATGAAGGAGTCTTGAGTGTTTTGATGACTCAATTCAGAGACAACTTTTCTAGGGTCCCTGAATGGACAATGCATCCCTGGTACGCTCAGAGTACAGTCTTTCAGAGAAATTTACCCTTTTACTATATATAGCACTGAGCTTGCAATAGGTAGTATCTGATCATTTCCTGAGATGCCTTCATGACAACTTTCCTACTGTCCTAAACCAAAGGCCTTGGCTTCTTTTTCAATGATAATCTTTTCATTAACTCTTTGGTCCAAACTTTATAAGCATTTCCTTCCTGCACAATTTTCCACCTCATCTTTTGGCTCTGCTTTTAGCTCCTTCTTATCGTAGTTCTGACTGAAAGCAACAAGTACTACCTATGTCATAGACTGAAAGTTGGGTTGCTTTGAAATTACTCCCACGAAGTAAATTAATCAGTCAGTTTTAAATTAAGCCTCATAGAAAATCTTACTGCGTGGGCAAATTGTACACAAATTGTTTGCCAGAATGGAACATGTATAGCCTCTAGTTCAGTTTCCACTATAGTCCTCCTTCCTATTTGAAACCTAGTTAACTTGTCCTTTCTTGCCTGTATTCATATCAGCATTATGGTCTTCGAGCTCTATTCAGAATCATCCATTAAGCTAGATTTATGCTCTTCTAGGACTGTGCTACTTGCATCTCCAAACCTTTCAAAGCTCCACTTACAAAGCAGTTCCAAAGGCTTCTAAACCACAAGATCAAGTATAATCACAACGACAGTGTAACTCCTGGTACTGATATTTTGTATTAGTCACTTTCTAGTCACTGAGAAAAATACCTGGTGCTCACAACTTAAATGATTTGGTTCATGATTTAGTTGATTTGGTTCATGATTTCAGCGTGTTTACTCCATGGTTGCTTGACTCCAAGGCAGGAGGAGGATAAAAGAGGGCATGTGGAGGAAATCTGCTCACAGCATGGCTTCCAGAAAGCAGAATGAAAAGGGAGGAGCCTGGACGAGGGTGTGCCCTCCTGGGTCACATTTCCTCTTCCAACAAGCTGCACCTTCAAATGCATAAGACTTTTGGGAGACACTTTAGATCTACACGACGACACAATCTAAGCCAAAACCTTGTGAGCAACAATTTGTTACACGGCAATAGCTAATGAATACATGGCACCACATCATGGTGCCCTCACTCTCAGGAGGCTCTGGGGTGAAAGCTATGCTTGAGGCTTGAGAATTTTTTTTAAAGGAGTGTGTAGTGAATTGCTTAACTCTCACCTGGCTTTCCATACTCTTTACTGGCTTCCCAATGTCTTTAGACTACAATCTAAACTTATCACACCCTACAGGTTCTGCTTTTGATCACTTCCCCGCCCTCTTCACCTTTCTTGCCCTTCCTAACTGAGGCTTACATGGGTTTTCTTTCAGTTCCTTGAACAAATCATGTTTTCCACCACCAAATTACCTTTCCCCCAACTTAATGTTCTTTCCCACACCTCAGATGATCTTTCAGCATCATCCTTCAAATCTCACCCTAAATGTCAGCTAGAGAAGCACCCTAAATGTCAGCTAGAGAAGTACTCTAACCTTTGCTTATAGTTTCTTTCTACGCTGCTTTTATTTTCCTTTTTTTAATTTTATTTTATAGCAGGGTGGGTATACAGAGTCTCACTACACAGGTTGGACTTGTAGTGATTCTCCTGTTTTCAGCTTCCCAAGAGCTGGGATTACAGGCATGTGCCACCATACACAGCCTCATTCCCTGTCTCAGTGTGCTCAATGGACAGGGCCTGCACAGCAGGCAGGGGATTGAACCTCCAACCTCTGCATCTACTTTAGTCCTCTGAGCTATCTAGCCAGCCCTAAGCTGCTCATCTTTTCCCTTCACATACTTATCAGATCTTGTGTATGTTTTATTTCTGTACATGTTTTTATCGATCTCAGATAAAGATAAACCCCCAAGAGAATCAGCCTTTTCCTCTACATTGATCCTTAGGGCCTAACATTCAGTTAATACTCTAAATATATATATATATATATATATATATATATATATATATATATATATATATTTGTCTTTTTGAGACAGGGTCTCGCTATGCAGGTCAGGCTGGCCTTGAGCTCACTTTCGTAGCCCAGGCTGGTCTCGAACTCGTACCAATCCTCCTGCCTCAGCCTCCTGAGTGCTGGGATTACAGCCGTGCGCCACCACGCCCGGCTTAAATATTTTTAAATAAATTGATAAATATAATACTGCAATCACTTGTGTGTAATTAAAACAAAAACACAGCTTGGGGACACCTACTTGGGACCCCCCTCCTGTCCTTCTGTTGGACAGGAGCTTTCTTTCCCTCAACAAATATTTTCTGCTCATAAAAAAAGAAAAACCAATCACTTCTCGGCCTTTTGGCTAAGATCAAGTGTAGTATCTGTTCTTATCAGTTTAATATCTGATACGTCTTCTATCCGAGGACAATATATTAAATGGATTTTTGGAGCTGGGAGATGGAATAGGAGCTTGCTCCGTCCACTCCACGCATCGACCTGGTATTGCAGTACCTCTAGGAACGGTGCACAAAAAAAAAAAAAAAAAAAAAAAAAAAAAAAAAAAAAAAAAAAAAAAAAAAAAAAAAAAAAAAAAAAAAAAAAAAAAAAAAAAAAAAAAAAAAAAAAAAAAAAAAAGAAAAACCACAGCTCAATTTCTTTCTAGTCCCCAAAAGTAAGTTACATGAAAAGAGAGCTACAGGAAAAGTTTAATTTTATTAACACAGGCAATTAGATTATTTTATCTTCCCAACAAAAACTGGCTATGCACATAGAAATGACTAAGCGGTCACTGCATCTTTTTCCTGTATTACTTTCTTTTTATTTTAACATGTTTATATAGGGTATGAAAAGTTAATTTGGTTTCTGTTCTTTGCTGTTCTTCCAGACCATATTCAGTAGACATCCCAAAGCAGTTTTATTCTGTATAGAAAATTTCCTCCTGTAGATAACAGTTATTAATATCTTTCCAGGACTGCAGGAGCAGCCTCCATGGGCATTCAGTGGGTGGCGGAGCAGCATTTGCAGGCTGGCTGTGACTCTGGTTCTCCTCTGACAGCTACATGGCTCCCTCCCCCACTAACAGTTGTGTATCATCAAGAAGAGTGAATACAGAAGAGAGAGAGAGAGAGAGAGAGAGAGAGAGAGAGAGAGAGAGAGAGAGAGAGAGAGAGAGAGAGAGGAGAGCACTAAAACCTCCCAGCTTGTTTCTGTCAGAGCTCATCAGTTCCAGGCCATGTTTCTGCAGCCCTCATGTCATGCAGCAAGCACGACCTGTCAGTACAGAGAACAGAGGCTCCTTGACAGATCCCATGTCTGCATTCCAGACCCATTACAGCAGGAGAACTCGCTATTCCTCCTGAGTGCGCTGCCTCTCCCTCACAGGGTCCCGCAGCTGCAGTGTCAAGCCCTGGAAGAGGCCATGTCTCTGCTTGTCACGCACGTTTTCAAGAGAGCTGCTATGCTCCCAGGAGAGGGTCTGAGTGAAAAGAGGACCTGGGTGGCTTCTAGAAGTTGCTACCTGCCATCTCCCATTCTCACCACACAGCGTGTTCCATTCAAACCCTAAATCACAAAAAGGAGTGAGCTCAGGATGTACTCCTTTTTAGCAAGACCCTCACATTTCTAAAAATAGCCTTGAAAAGAGGAGACAAATGTTTTAATGAAAATTATAAATTCTGCCTAATTACTCATTCCCTTGGGATTCTAACTTCCGGATATGAGGGAGCTGGGATGGGGAGAAGCAAATTCACTCTTGCTGGATGGGGTCACTCGGAAGAAAAAAGCAAGCTACATGAGCACAGCACAGTTTAAAGGCACTGATGTATCTTCTCCTAACTCTACATTAAAAAATCTCAGAAAATCCAGAATGCAATGTACACTTCTATACACTGGGCAGAGCTAGTTCCTTAAACTCAAGCTATTGCCCAAATTTAAGAGGAATTTCTGAGAACTATAAAAATGGTAGAACTGAGTAACACACTTTGTGACCTTTTAATTGTTGGCCTCTGGTGAACCTGGCAGCCCTTCTCCCACTGAACTTGAAATAAGTCCTGAGAAAGCCTGAAGAGGTGGCAAGAGTGAGGAGAGGTATTGTTGACTAATGACACAGCAGGGGAAACAGCAGTGAGAGATGCAAAACGAAGCCCCGGCTGCACCCTCTGCTGGCAGTGCTGTATGGGCCATGTCTCCAAAGTGCCACCATCCCAGCGTCCCACAGTAGAAACATACATCCAGATGGCTGACACTGACAAAAGTTCTCCAAAATGCCAAAATGCAGTACATGGTTTCAAGGTAAATCCTGAGGAGACTTGACTGACCTTGTCAGATATGAAAGTTACATGTTTTATTATACAGGTCTTGCTTTAACTTGGCCTTACCCACACAGCAGAAATGTTCAACCACTAGGCAGAAAAGATAAGTATGCTGAGCTGTAAAAGGCTCAAGTGAACAGCTTCCAACAAAGCCAGTTCTGCTGATAACCCACTATTATGAAATATTAGAATATGCATACAATTACTTTCTCTTAGTTCAATGAGAAGAAATATTTGTACCAATAATGTTTAGAAAAATGTTGTGGTTTGGATCTAGTTGTCCCCCCAAAGCCTCATGTCCCATGGCTCGAGGGACAAGGCTTGAGGGGGTGTGGCCAAAAGAGGCGCAAACCATTAAACTGACAGCACACGCTGTCAGAGTGCCTTCCCCCCTGCGTGGAAGTATGGCACAGATCATCCTGTACACGGCAACCCCCGAGCCCCACCTCCAGTCCCTGTAAAGTGGGGGGCAGTGTCTTAAAACCTCCAGTAACTGTGAGCTAAATAAACCTTTCCTCCCCTAAGCTTGTGTGTCAGGTATTTGTCCCAGCACCAACAAAACAGTAGCTGAGACAAAAAGCTATCACGTCTGTATCTTGTACTCCAAACAACCACTATGAAGACAACAATATGCACTGTATTAATTATTGTGGCTGTTCTGCTAACGTGTTTTGAAACTGTCTCATTGTTATCTTATTAAAAGTAGTAAATTTATAAAAACGACAAAAAAGAAACATAGAGTTGGAATTTAAAGTCATCTGATGCATGTGACACTCTAGGGAATGAGGGTGGATTTAGCTTTGGAGTGCTCTTAAAGTTCTTCTTCAAGGATAAAGTCCTCCACTTATTCAGCTATACTGAGTGGCAACTGCATGCCAGACATTATTCTCAGCAACGTGTAAACAACTTGCCTGAAAGGAGCTTACCTTCAAATGGAAAAATCAAAACAAGGTTGCTATTTAACATTAAGTGCTATGAAGAAATTTAAATCTGGATTAGTGGACTGAGAAGATAGCTCAGCGGTTTAAGTGCCTGCCTAGCAAGGGCAAGGACATGGTTTTGATCCCCAGGACCACACGCCTTGCTGACCCAGGCATGCTGAGCCTGCCACTGAGACTGGATGAGGTGGTGCATGCCTGAAATCCTAGTGCTGGAGAGGCTGAGACGAGAGAATCGCTGAGTCTGAGCTGTGTAGCAAGGTCCTGTACAAATAAATAAATAAATAAATAAATAAATATTAAATCTGGATTTGTATGTGGGCCTGAAACACAGAAGGCCTAATGGAGTGAACTCTGAAGCAAAACTCATTTGAAGTGAAACAACAGGCCAAGGCAAAGGTCAGAGACAGCATGAAAGAGACTGAGAAAAGATGAACTCCAAAAGCAGAGGTGAACACAGAGCCTGTGGAGAGGAACCAAGGGAGAGAAGGCAAGAGAGAAAGCAGGTTTCAGGGAGGGGACAGGGAGACCTTATTTTCACTGTAGTTCAGAGGATTTTGCAAAGGGCAGGTGCATGATCAGATCAACAGAATTTAAGGATTCTTGCAAGTACTGAGTAGGGAATTTATGGGAAACGAACAGCAGTGGAGGAGACAGTCCTCTCAGGAGGCCATTGCGAGAGTCCAGTCCAGAAACAAGTGTACCGTGAGGCTGGACATTAGCTGTGCAGATGCAGAAATAGTCACATTCAGGATAGGGTTTGAAGAAAGAAAGGGGAAAATGTGCTGATGAACTGGATGTGACATGTCAACATGGATCAGTGTTAAAGATGATTCCTTGGTTCTGGACTAGGCCAAGATCGAGTAACAATAGCATTCACTGAGATGGAAAAATCTGTAGGCCAGGGGAGTGGACAACTCAGAAGAGTAATGATAAACCTGTGGCTCACGTGGCTCCATGGATTATGTTTATCATTGGAAGCTCAAAAAAGTTCAGCATCACTAGATCAGAGGGTAGAATCTACGCTCTGTTTGGATATGCGAGTTCTGGGCTCTCCAGCCCTGCAGTCTCAGGAGTATGGGTTTGTGTCTAGTCCAGGGGAGAGATACGGACAAGAGATATGCTTTTTTGGAG
>PVJA010008523.1:0-64159 GCA_004027025.1 Myocastor coypus | reverse complement strand
TCAGTCTTAGGCAAAGTCTCTGGGCACGAGCAAAATTTCGAAAGACTTTCAGCCAATCCATAGCACAAATCATCTGGAGTCCAATAACCAATGCTGTCCTTTTTTCCAGCAGAAACCTCCTCAGCCTGATCTTTACAGGCAGGCCTTCTGTCAGTCTTCTGGTCTAAGCTCTGACCAAAATCGCCCAAGCTGAACAGCCAAAGCTGTTCTACTGCTTTGTTTTTAGCCGACATCTCTGAACCTTTCCTATCTCTTCCCGTAAGCCATTTCCAAAAGCTTATAATCCACATTGTCAGGTATAGTCACAGCAACGACCCCACTTCTCTGGTACCAAGTTCTGTCTTAGTTACCTTTTGCTCGTTGCTGGAACAAATACCCAACACTCAAAATGAAGGAAGGAAAGGTTTATTTAGCTCACAGTTACTGGAGGTTTCAGTCCATGTTCGGCTGACCCAAGGCTGAGAGGAGCAGAGCAGAGAGCATCCAGTTCATGGCGGCGGAACAGCAACAAAATGGTGGCAGAGGTAGCCAGCCAAACACGGTAGCAGAGCAACAGCACCAGCCAGAGCTACAGTCTGTCTCTCTGTCTCTCTTTATATTACATTCAGGCTCTCCACCTTAGCTCCCGCCCTAGGCTACACCCATAATCCCAGAAGTACTTCCACCCATAATCCCATCAGTACTAAAACCCATAATCCCAGGGATCAAGGATCAAGTCTCAAACTCTAGCAGTCCCCGCCCAATGACTCCATGAGGCTTTGGGGGGACAACTAGACAAACCATAACAGAGAGTGGGGTTAACTCAAGAGAATTCATTCTTTTAATAGCATGTACATTCAAACATTCATTCAAGCAAAAAATACATAGTAACATTTCTAAGCCATGTGATGAACACCAAGAGCACAAAGTTTAAAGACCGCTCCCAATCTGCTAAGGAAGGCGGCCAAAGCAACCGGCCAATCCAGGGCAGAATGAGATCTCACAGGAGGGATGGATGCAGGACCTCGCTGACCTCATGGAATAAGTAAACCCAGTTCTGCCTTGGGTTGGGGGTAAAGGATATTTGGAAGTGACTTCTCTGAGTAGCATTCAAGAGAGAAATGGGCACCTGTGGACCAATCCGTGGCAAGGTATAAAGCACACGCATTGCTTGGTGTCATCAGAGGGCAAAAGTTGGAAGGAGAAGTTTGGGGGATGGGTCCTCCTGGTAACAGATAAGGCCAGAGAGGCAGAGAGCTTCACGGTAAGGCAACCATTAAGAGATTTTCCAGGCTGGTGAGATGGCTCAGCTGTCTAAAGCACCAGTTTAGGAAACCTTAGGCAACCACAGGGACCGAGGTTCATCCCCAGAGCCACATGCTGCGCCAGCCCCAACCCCCAGGGCAGGCTGAGCAGGCAATAAATAAATAAATAAATAAATGATTTTCCTTTTCCTTTTTTCTTTTTCTTTCTTTCTTTTTTCTTTTCTTTTCTTCTTTTCCTTCTTTCTTTCTTTTTCTTTTTTTCTACCAGGAATTGAACTAAGAACCTTGTACAATTAAGCACTGTGCTCCTGAGCTATCTCCCCAGCAAGAGATTCTTAATCTTACAAAGACTGACATAAATACACAAATTAAACATATAGCTAAATGGTCTCATAGTTCCAAAACTCAAGAATAAGCCTAAAGTCTTGACATTATTTAAAAATGAAAGATACCCAATGACCCTCACTTCAGAGATAAATTCAGGAAGATAGACATAATTCAGGAAAAGAGACTTAGAAGTAAGGAAAATTTAAGAGTGATAAATCACAATGAACCAGATTTTAAGGAAAGCTTTGTGTCTTTCTGAATGAACTTGAATATATCACTAGTAAGTTGTTGCTTGTGATAAGATAGAAGAAAACCAGGCAGATGACATGAACACAAGCACTCTAACTAGAGGGAATAACCAACCTAGATTATTTCAGATACCACAATTTTTAAATCACATCTAGAGAGAAAAATAATCAAATACATTAGTTCCATTTGCAAACAATGTTGGCCAACACATCAATTAAAAGCACCAAGTGCTTTTCCCACATTCCTTTCTCCCAATATTCAAATATTTATCAGTGCATTTACACTGAACATTTCATCACAATTAGTGTGGAAGTGATACAAGGCCCATAGCATACACTGAGCTTTTCATTATGAGAGTGGATTGAGTAGAGCAAAGACTAAATTGTTAATACCTTAAAAACAAGAACATTAATTATTAAGTAGAACTAGTAATATATGGAGTTATCTGTAATAGGAATGGAATGTGCCATTTAGCTAGTCTTTAATCCCCCATTAATGTATTTCTAACAGGACCCTTATTAAGTTATACAGATAGTTGAGAACTATATCAGTAACTCTGAGGTCATAAATAAGATACTGGTGAGAGATAGCTCAGCAGTTTAAGTGCCTGCCTGGCAAGAGCAAGGGCCCAAGTTCAATCCCTGGTACCACATGCCATGCAGGCCTCAGACCCCAGTCACTGAGCTGGCCATCAAAACCAGGCAAGGTGGCACATGCCTATAATCCCAGCACTGGGGAGGCTGAGACAGGAGGATCACTGTGAGTCCAAGCTGTGTAGTGAGAGCCTGTACCAAATAAATAAATATATAAAAGACTAAAAAATAAAATGATACTAGTAATAAGCTTGCTAAATTCAGAATTAGAATCTCACTAGGATTGCCTTAATCCTCACTTTGAATTAGCATAAGGAAAAATTGGAAATGAAGATTAATTGACGTATTTCAGAATATAGATTAATCTTTAAAGAAAATGGTGATACATGAGAGATTAAAAAGAGAGAGGGAGACTGAGAGACAGAGACAGAGACAGAGATACAATGTGAGAGAAAGAGAGAGGGAAAGAAGGCCAGTTCTGGTCTGGTACCTGAATACCCTCAGCTCACAAATCAAATTCCCTGAAAATATTTGTTTACAGAATCATTAATATAGGGAATGAAGAGTTATGGATTTTGCAAAAATATCCAATTAAACTGCTCTCTTTCTCTCAGAGAATGTTTAAATACCAGCCATTAATGTTAAGCGAGATAAATGATACATAGGAAATCTTCACTGTCTATCTAGTAACTCTGCATGCTCCGAAGTCTCTCACAAAAAGCTATTCAAGAGACCAAGGTAGGTGTGCCCAACTCATAAAAGTCTCCTCCTCACGCTTTGTCTTCCTCATCGACTGCTGCTGTTCTCTTCTCAATATATCAAGAAACAGAAGAAAGGGAAGGAGGTAGGGAGAAGACTTCAACAAGGAAGTAGTAGAAAACTACGTCTTGAACATACTTGAATTTATTTATTTATTTATTTATTTATTTATTTATTTATTTATTGGTACTGGGGATTGAACTCAGGAGCTTGTGCTTACCAGGCAAGCACTTATTCTACTGAGCTACTTCCCCGGTCCCTCAAATTTTAAATGTTTAGCTATTTTCATGATGGAAAGAGTACACCTTAAAATATTCATCCTGAATACAAACAGTCATCCTCATTATCCACCTATTGGACTGATTTTAGAACATGCTAAAAACATAAATGCTCAACTTCCCATGTTAAATGGAATAGTATTTTTAATAACAAACACATATCCTTCCCTGAATGAAATCATTGCCCAATTACTTAGAATGCATAGTACAATGTAAAAGCTAAATCAATAATTTTGCTGCACTATTTATGAAAAATATAATAAAAAGATTTGTACATGTTCAGGACGGGGAACTGGGGAGACAGCTCCATGGCATAAGTGCCTGCCTGGCAAGTGCAAGATCTTGAGTTCAAACCCCAGTCCTGAAAAAAAAAAAGAAAAGAAAAACAAAAATCTAAAAGGAAGGAAGGAAGGAAGAAAGAAAGAAAGAAAGAGAGAAAGAAAGAAAGAAAGAAAGAAAGAAAGAAAGAAAGAAAGAAAGAAAGAAAGAAAGATAAATTGACCCCAGTAAATAAGTATATAAAGTTTAGGGGCCAAGGAAATAGCTCAGTAGAATAGACACTTGCCTGGCAAGCACAAGGGCCTGAGTTCAATTCCTGCTCCACAAAAAATGGTTTACACATGATGGGGAGAGTGGACTGGCTCAGGCCACCTTAAGGGCAGTTCTGACAAGGCATGTGGAGCTGAGGATTGAACTGCCATCTCCTGTACCTGACTGGGTTTGCCCAAGCAGGCGTTTAAACAACTGAGCTAACCCGCTCAGCTAGCCCCCAGAGGTAATTATTTTTTCCAAACATTTTAAGGTTGATTTAAATTGCTGATGCAGAACTCATGAGTATGGAGCACTAACTGTATATCAAACCACTTTAGACAATTTCTTTTTCCAACTTGGAATTAATGCTAGCTTCATTGTCCTAATATGGTCCATAGTTATTACAAGTTTTTTGACATTGAGTTCTCCTCTATGCACCATCCTAAAATTTATACTCACGGGTGTTTTTGAAACTCAACAGTGAGACCAGGCATGATGGCGCATGCCTGTAATGCCAGCTCTGCAGAGGCTGAAAACAGGAGGATCACTATGAGTCTGAGCTGCATAGTGAGACCCTTACCAAAAACATTAAAAAAGAAACTTAGGGGCTGGCAAGATAGCTCAGTGGTCTACAGCACCTACTTAGGCAAGTTTAGGTAGGCACAGGGGACTGTGGCTCGATCCCTAGCCACACACCCTCAGGGCAGGCTGAACCAGGGAAGGGGAAAGAAAACAAGAAACTGCACTATGTTATTTTCCCAATCTAAAGGAGTGAAAGTAATGGAAAGCTCTTAATTGCACATTCTCATAATGGGTTAAACATCGCCATCTGTAGCTGAGATGAAGTTTTGTGCAAAGTGTGTACAAAAGAATATTTGCACTCCAGTAGCACAATACATCCACCCAGGATACAGTGGCACATCATTACTCCTCATCATTCAGCTCTGGGAGGGGTGATGAGTACCAGAAACAATGAGCCCCAGACCAGCTGTCTTGGCTGGAAAGGGTACCCTGTTATGAGACAAGTGCCACTTGTTGTTAAGTACTATGTACAGTACCAAATAAGACGGGATAAGATTTTCACATCAAAATGTGTTCAGTGCCAAATGCACTGTTTCCAAGCAGCCAGGTACCGAGGTATGGCCCTGACAATCATTAACTAACAACGCAGGTACTGACTGAGCCAGAGGCTTCACAAGCCTTATCTCACTTACCTGCCTCAGCTTTTTCATGAGCTAGGTTTTGCCTTGTCCTGTTTGCAAGTAAGTGGAGGAACGACTGTCCAGACCCACTGCTCTTGGGCTCACTGCCATATTCTTTATTTTCATTTCACGTTATGCTGCTATCAGTATATGTTTGTGGCACGTACTGTTTACATTTCTGGTGGCAAGTTTCTGCGCATACGCAACACATCTCAATTGTTTTGTTCATCCCTTCCTTCCCCCCACTCCCTGACCCCTCTTCCTTAAATAAAGTATTCTCATATCGTTGCAAATTAACTGACCTTGTGAGCCCTGGCCAAATGGTCAGTATAAAATAGTTGCCCCATCATTACTGCAAAACTAAATAGAAATTTAAATACACAAACAAAAAAATCATTCTTCAGCTTTCTCAGTAAAAGTCTTCAGGAAAGAGTGGAGCTGTTTCAACTGCCCCTTCTTCCCACAGAGAATCTCTGCTTGTATATTTCTGCTGAGACTGAACAAGGCCCTCCTCCTGAAATGCAAGGCTTTGCCCTGCAGCCCCTCAGAGGGTTAAGCCACGCCATTCCTAAGTTCAGAGAAGGGACAGTCAGAACTGAACAGTGGGATTTGAGAATGTTAATCGCCACCACTCTTCTCTGATTGGCCCAGAACAAATGCTGGGTTCAGTAAATTGTCCTTGTCAGCTGAGCTCACATGATGATATGCTTTATTTCTAGACATGCCTTGAATCTGTCCTCTGAATTTATGTTCAGAAAATAAACACTTCCAGACGGCAATAAAGCATTCCACTGTGGCTGGTGACTGCACAGCCTTAGACCTACCAAGGCTCTTTTCCTGGGAGGCTTCAAGGATTTGAGCAATGTAGTGTCCAAAGTCCCATTTTCCCTACTTACCAGCTTGACTCAGAAGCATCCGACTACACCGAGACCGTCGGCTGGAGAACTCACCTCCTTTCCACCTTCCCCTTCCTGCTCTTTCCCCTTCATGGCCACAGTTAGTACTTTTTCCTATAATGAGCTTCACATTGGGCTCCACTTACACAAACTTTGCGGCTTTGCAAAGTGGCTGATTTAAAGGAAGCTGCTATTTTATTAACTTACTTAATCCCTATCATAAAGCAAGAGAGACTATGATGAGGAAATATTGTCAGCTTCCTCCAATTCAAGTAGTCCACTATATTCATAATTTGTATTCATTTCTGCTTAAATTTATACTTTATACTCCTTTACAAAAATTCCCTAACTCAACCTGTAGTATAATTGCTTAATCTTGTTTTAAGGAATAAATTAGGAATTTGATGTGTATTCATATTTTCCAATATATATAGAAAACTTTAAAATATGCCATTGTTAAAATAAATTTATCCAAGAACCTTAAAAGTCATTTTCCATACCAGTGCAAGTCAGATCCTCAAGAGACACAATTCTAGAATAACACAAAAACCATAAAGAAGATAAAGCAAAAAAAAAAAATAAATAAATTACAAAAATAACAAAGATATCAAAGATTCAATACGAACACTTACTTCACAAAAGTTAAATTAAGCAGCTGTTTCATTTTCACCTGAGGTGGCCAAGGGACAGCTTATAGCTAGGTGGTCTGCTGACTGGAATATGTCGGACAGCCTCTCCTGCTGCTGATAAACACCTAGCTGACCTGCGGTGTGGGTTTGCACCTTGTAATGTTTATGATCACACTCTGTCTTGGATGAGAATCTCCTTTCACCATCAGGCTGCTGAGACCTCAAGGAGACTCAATGGAAGAAGTACAACTTCTGAAGGAGGAGAGAGCAGTGCCAGGGGGAAAGGGAGCTCTTGGAGATTCAAGGTTTTAGGGTTGCAGCGGAGGGTGACATGTCTCTTTAAATTTGCAGAAAGGAAATTCAGTGACTTTCAATTCTCGGTGAAATGCTACAGGTAAATATAAAAGTGATGGTTGATAATTAAAACAGTGTGGTGTGGCAGAAAATAAATTGCACCAGGTGTCAGCAGTCCGGCTATTAACATGGGCTGCCACGGAGCCACAGGACTCCGTTTCCCCTCCGGACTTGTCTTTCATTGCAGCAGCAGCACGTGTTCTCCCCTTTGCAGCCATGGACCGTGGAGGCCCATCCGGAAGAGTCTGCAGAACCTGCTCGCACTCTTCACCGGGAGACCGTGACCTCATTCCAGCTCACGCAGGATAAGCTTTACTGTAAATACCCAGTTGCAATTTTACTTACCTAAATAAAATGAATGAGGATGGCATTCCTAAAATGCGACGCTCCATCTCTCTGCTGTTTGTTAATGTTAATAGGGTAAAAATCACTTACATTAAGCTTCACCTAACTTCTCATTTAACAAACATAAGAACACTTCTGTTTTCAGTCAGACATTCTTTATTATTTTGTCTTAAGTGAAGGTATTCCAGCCAAGATTTGGAGAAAACGAGAGACTGTAAAAAGTGAACTTTGGGTCAGGGAGATAGCTGACCAGCATAAGCACCTGCCTGGCAAACACAAGGTCCTCAGTTCAAACCCTGATTAAAAAAAAACTTTTAAGTTAGAAAAGTGAGGAAAAGAGGTTACTAGTGTAACCTCAAAATTGTAACAGATATCCAAATGAATTAGAATAAGATAAAGTTTTTAGTTATTCAAGTAACAAATGTTTATTGAGCATTGGGCATTTATCAGGTATAGAAATAAAACGTTACTCAAGGCAGGAAAAGTTTTACCCTCCTCATTCCCAGGAGATTATGTCTCAACAAAGAAAAAAGGACAAAAATATTTTAAAAATCATGAAGAGAAATGCAACACAAAACTGACAAACATGAATAGGAAAAAAAGATCTACTTAATATAATGTGATTAGAAATACTCTGATGGGAAATCTAAAGGAAAAGGAGCTTGAGACTAACAATATTCTAGTCATAGACAGATGCATACAACTCCATGCAGAAATGGCACTGGCAGGCTGAAGGCCTTGAGGGGCCATCAGAGTGGCTGGCGGTGCTCAGGGGTGCTCGGTGTCATAAGTGAATGGCCCGGGTAGGTCACGGTGCTTCCTGGCAACCTTGTCCGCTTTGAGATGGTGTTTAGGAAGATGTATTTGTTTGATTGCTGCTACCTGCAGCCAAGGTCACAGGAGAGTTTTAATCAGGAGACAAACTTTTGCAATTTGAATGTCAAAGCAAATATTCTTGCTGCTACAGGGGAGAATGCACAAGTGTAGGGGATTGGAAGTAGAAAGTCATACTTGTTCTTGCCATTTCTGAAGTAGTTCTAGAAATATTCTTTCATAGATGTCTTTTTCTGAGACTATATAGCTCAGGCTGGCCTTGAACTTGCAGCAATTCTCCTGCCTCAGCCTCCTGAGTGCTGGGATTACAGGCATACACCACCACGCCTGGCTTTCATGTATGTCTTCATGAAGTGTAGTCCTAACTATGGTGGGTACTGCTGCCAAGTGCCACCCAGCAGAAAGTCAGGCTGAAGGAACATTGCTGTATGTCCTCACCTTTACTCAGTGTATCTGGCTCCCTGTGCTTTCTGGCTCCTTCCCAAAGCCCAAATGACAAGGAAAGGCAATCGCTTTGAATGATTCACCACCCAGAGGCACAGCTGAAGGCATCACAGGGAAGCACTCCTCCAGAACTGTGACAGACAGGAGCAAGGACAGAGCGAGTGCACTCAAAGCAAGGAGTAATGCTAGGGGGATTAATGCCGATGCATCTTTTATGGTAATGTACTTTTAAAAATTTAAACATTCACTGTATTTCTTTTATCATACCTAGCATTTAAAGATATGTAGAAAACTAAGAAAAAGTCGGTAAGGGCACCAAAAGACCACATCAAAATTGTAATCTTGAGCAGTTCCTGTTTGGGTCAACAGTGTAGCATATAGGTTATGATGTTAAGGAGGAAGTTAGACAAAGGAGCCTAAAGCTGAAGTGATACACTGAAGAGCTGCGAGTGTGTCACCTGTTCCTGTCCTTTCATATACACCCTGATCATTTAATTCAAACTTGGCAAACTGTATTAAATGAATATTAAGTATGTTGAAAGGTGGTTTTGTTATTTAAGATCCTTTTGGACAGGATCCATAAGTTAAACATCGTCATCTACTTCTGATCAAGAATCTCCAGCCAGATCTCCTCAAGGGTCATTTATCCATTGGCCAAATAATGCTCAATACAAAGACACTGCAAAATCCCAGTGACAAACAAAAACACTGGTTTTGCTAACATATCTCTGGTTTGACTAGAATTTGGTTCATCTGTTAAACTTGTGTATGAACACTCCCATCTCATCAAGAATAACCGGTTGGACTTGGTTCAACTGAAGAAACTTTGTTCTGATGCCAATTCTCATTTTGTCTCCCATTTCCTTGCCTGATCCATTAAACCAACCCAAGCATGGTCCTATGATGGCAATGGAAAGGACTCAAAAGCCTTATTTATAAATATTTTAAGTCTCTTCTCTCATCATATGCATCATTCCTCTACTGGCAAAAATTTGCCATTAAGCCAACTTCAAATGTGAAACAAGAAATAAGAACAAGCACCAACTGTGGAGTTCCCAGGGACAGGGATGGTTTCCATGAAATATGTCACTGCACTTTTCCATGAAAATAAGGCTGTAAGAATTACTGCTTTTGAAGAAAGAACAACATCTATTTTATCACTTATGCTTACTTTATGCATTTATTCCAAAACCTGTTTTTGCCAGGTGTGGTGGTGTACACCTGTAATCCCAGCACTTGGGAGGCTGAGGCAGGAGGATCAGTGTGAGTCAAGACCAGCCTGGGCTACAGAAGTGAGCTGAAGGCCTGCCTGAGCTGCATAGTGAGACCCTATCTCAAAAAGACAAAAGAAAAAAAAAGTTCTTGATTTAAGGATTCAAGGCCCACCAAAACCTCTAAGAGTCTGAAGACTTAGCTTTAAGAGTCTGAAGACTTATTTACACATTAAAATGAATTTCAGCTATAGTTAAAGTAGTCCATACTTTATTTCACATCCTGTTGTCGCACCTCTGTCCACTTCTAAAGGAAATGTCTCCCCTTTCCAAAATTCCTAAAATCATCCTACATATAACTTAATGGTCAGATTTTATAGAGAAAAGAAAGCAAGCAGGCAGTCCACTAAACATTGTGCCAAGTATTCTACTACAGGCTTTATATGCGTTTTTTCAAATATTCTTCACAATAGCTAATAGCTTGTATGTTATTTCTAGAGAAGAAATATAGATCTATAAAGTACACATTTTGCTAAAATCAAACAGCTCATAAATGGTGGAGAGAAACGTCAAGGAAATCTCTATAAAGTCTCTAGCCTTTCTACGCCTCCATAAAACCAGTTACATAATATTTTGACTTCTATGAACTCTGAGCTAATGTTCAATACTCCTAAGATATATAACAAATATATCTTTAAACTTCTTGATTTACACTCCGATATTTAGAAAGGTGCATCCCATTTATAAACATTCACAGTAAATATTAGTAATCTGAAGAATCTCAACAGAATAGGAAATTGTAACTCATACTAGGTCATAGAATGATTTTCTTCTTACTTTTGTAAAACTATCTTTAAAAAAATAAGTGGAAAATCACTCAATTTCAGTCTTCCAGCATAATGGACTAAGGTCAAAAAGGGTTTAAAAGAAGCTATAGAATGTTCAGGTCAATATACAGAGGTTGTCTTTGAAATAGCTTTACTAATATTTATGTTACAGAACAATAATAGACTCATGCTCTATACTTCAGAAAAAATACTGAATTCTAGTAGCATTAGATTGAAAACTAGCTAACAAACAGGCAGCTGAGATAAATCACTAGTTATCAGCTCAGAAATTAGTTGGTGGCCTCAGGATCACAAGTAGCACTGGTGTCCCATAAGTTTATTAGCAGCCTGAAAGATGGGGTGAATAGCAGGGCAGGAAATTTATCAAAACTCTATAATTATTCAGATACTGAACAGAGATGCAGTCAAGAATAAGAGGTGGGAATAACTTCAGAAGGACCAAAGGCAGTTATGCAATAGAGCTCCACAATGTGAATGGAATTCGGTGTAGCAAGTTCAAGGTAAGACACAGAGGAAGAAGCAATTCAAACTACTCATACACAGTACACTAATGGCTTCTGAATTATCCACAGCCACTCAAGAAAGAAATCGAGATGCCACAGTCAAAAGCTCAAAGAATATCTTGTCTTGACATAGAAGGGAAGATAAAATATAAATGGAATATTGGGTTGTATTAAGAAGGAAATCAAGGACAACATGAAAAATACTACGTCTTTGTTATATGTTGAAACGTATTAGTAGTCATTCAGGAAACATGAAACTAAAATGTCACCTTGAATGTAAGCTCCAGTTAGAAAAATTTCAACTGCTAAAAAGATAAAAAAGAAATGAAGAAGAAAAATCCAAGGAAAATATAAAACCTTCCAAAATCTGTTAGAATTCCATTCACAAACATGAGGGCTTTCATGCTTTCAGTGCAGGAAATAAAATAGCAACTGAGAAGGTTGTGGATGGGAACAGGAAAACCAATGCGAATTTTTAATTGTTTTCTTATAAAACATGAATGGAGAAGATGTGAGAAAGGACATGGATTTTTACAATGGGTGTGTTTAAACAGATCAGGAGTTGTCTGGAGGCAGAACACACTCAGAGGCTTCACACGCCATTCCTGCCCAAACCCTAGAACCATTATTATGTCTTTGTTGTGGATTCTAGGAAGAAAGGACAGGTTTAGCTGGAGTATTTATAACCATTAATACCCCACAGGAGAGTTTGGTAGAAAACATCTTCACAGCTAGGAATGCAGGAAACTCCATGATTACATCTGCACGAGAAGGAGAGTTAGGGTCCTCAGGATGTTTTTATCATTTGGGCCACCAGAGCCAATAGCTGAATCCAGTGATGCCCAGAAAATCTGAAACAATTAATGCCAATGGATTTTATTCTGGATTTACTCTGGCCCACCAGTATCAACTCTTTAAAGAGATATGTTATATCAATCACAGTCCTTCAAAGAAAAAAAATGTCGTTCTCAAAAACAATTTGAGTAGAATTTAAGAAGCCGCTTAAAATTTGTATTAAAGAAACCAAAAAGGACAATGTAGTCAGTGTGCCTGGTAAGAGTGTTGCTGTTCTGTTTTTCCACATCTTCATCTGTAAGACATAGGAAAAGAAGATGATATCTGGTCCAGAAAATGTCACCATATGAAAAACACTCTTTTAAAAGAGTGTGCCATTCAGAAGGGGAATATATTAATGTCTAGTTGCCTGGATATGCAGGAATCAGGCAAAAGTTTACTAGACCTTCTTCTCTTAATAAAGTAGTGGTGATCAGACTTTCATGTAGAGCAGGGAGGGGAAGACTCGAGGCTCTGCTTGGGAGACTAGCACCAAGGGCTGCTGCAGGTTTCTGGCAGACCTTCCCTGTCCAGGAATTAAGAGTGTGTGGTACAAGAGGAATCGGTGCTGGTGACATGTGAATGAATGAACAAAAGCAGATCAAAGTATGAAGTTGTACAACAGTGAAGAATGCCCTGATGGTCGAAAATATGCAGACACGCATGACGTCAACATCATCGTCACAGTAAAAAGAATTTCATAGAAGCATGAAATAGATCACTGTTCTCTAATAACAGTTTTATTGTGAAATGTCACATACAATTATGGAGTTGAAATAGTTGAAATAAACAAAACATATTGAGAGTCTAAAGAGAAAACAAAACAAAACAAAATAAAACTAACAAAAAAAGTATCTGGCTGAAAACCAGACATTTGTCTAGACTAGAGCTCCTTAAAATAACTACTTGATCTCAACTGAGCATTCTCTTTAGTCCATTTTTACATGTGACTTATGGCCCAGGATTTGGAGGACATTGCTGGTGCACCGTAATTTCCATGTGGAGGAAAGCACTGGGTCTCTTTAGTGTTAGATTTTGGAACTGATGGGGTATTTTATTTATTTATTTTTATTTATTTATTTATTTATTTATTTTTTGCGGGACCTGGGTTCAAACTCACAACCTTGCGCTTGCCAGGCAGGCACTTGTGCCACGGAGCTATCTCCCTGGCCCCATGATGGGATATTTTAAATGCAACCAATCTAGGTTACTCCCTACCTTTAACAGGGAAATCTCTTTTAACAAATCTGTTCCTCCACTTTGAGAACATTAATTTGATTATAAAAATGCCTGAAGCTTGAAACAACTGTAGCCATCACAGGGCTCTCCATCTCTGGGAAACAGGCTCGCTAAGCTGAGTTTCCACTTTCCTCCAGGCCAGAGGCTTTCAGCACCGGGGTTCTCCGCTCTGTGGCTTTACCTTTCACAGCAACCTTGCCTCTGAGCTTACATCTTCCATACTTTGTGAATCTCTAAAATAAGGTGAAATTACCCCAGGCCTAAGGAGTGCTGTACTGCCAGTGCTCAGCAGGTAAATGCTGAAGGAGTTCATGGCAGTGAGGGAGCTGACCTTTTATAGCAAACACAGGTACTGGGCCCTTAAAATATTGGGAAAAGCGTTGTTTCCTCTTGAGTTTAATGTCCTGCTTCTTTGGCCCAATGGTGACCATCTTTGATGATTTCAAAGGAAAAGTGGTCTCTGCCTCCTTTGATTTTCCTTCCGCATGTGTTTCTGGTTCTTTTCACTAGTTTCTGTATGTCCCATTCCCAACATGTGTGTGTGTGTGTGCACGTGTGTGTGTGTGTGTGTGTGTGTGTGTGTGTGTGTGTGTGTGTGTACTTTCTTTACCCTCCTTAGTAGATGGTGAAGTCCACTAAGGATGAAGATGGGACCCCACTCATTGGTATGGTTCCTACAGTACCAATCATAGTGCCTCACTAGCATCTGCCCACCACCCACACCTGGTCTCTCTGGCCCTCCCAACCTCCCTGGGAGATTAGTAGCTACATTTAAGTCACTGTAGAAAAAAATTCTAAAAAAATATTCATGCAAGCTACTCACTCTGCTTACAGTGTTCAGATCAGCTGTTACCCATACATATTACCAGGAAGCATGTTGAAGCATCTCGAGGCAAATGCGCTCTGGCCTAGAATCACAAAGGAAGGAAGTCTATAAAGAATGGGCAGATTGTGTCCAGGGAGATCCTGGAATGAGCTGAATATTCTGAAGCCACAAGCAGAGCAAATGCAATTTTGCAAAACAGAAACCAACCAAGGAACTATTTAGTGTTTAATGAAAAATCTACAAAGTCAGAAATGGCAACAGCAAAGATCTACAAAAGCAACAGCAAACATACATTCTTTTTACTTGTCTTGAAAAGTATCTTTATCATTTAAATACCATCAAATCTGCTTTTTGAGTATACAATTTGATGATCTTTAGTAAATGTACAGAATCATGCATCCATCAGCATAATCCCATTTTTGAAATGCTACTTCAAAGAGGGCATGATGGCACATTGCTATAACCCCAGCATTCTGGGGGTTGAGGCAGTAGTCTCAAAGGAAAACTTGTTAAAAATGGTCCAGGGATGGAAGTGTAGAGGTTCACCTCTCTCTCTCTCTCTCTCTCTCTCTCTCTCTCTCTCTCTCTCTCTCTCTCTCTCTCTTTCTCTGTTTCTCTCTCTCTGTCTCTCTCTGTCTTTCTCTCTGTCTCTCTCTCTGCCTTTCTCTCAGTCTGCCTTTGTCTCTGTCTCTCTTTCTCTCCCTCCCGTCTGTCTCTCTGTCTCTCTGTCTCTCTTTTTCTCTCCCTCTGTCTGTCTCTCTCTGTCTTTCTCTCTGTCTCTCTGCCTTTCTCTTAGTCAGTCTGTCTGTCTTTGTCTCTGTCTCTCTTTCTTTCCCTCCCCTGTCTGTCTCTCTGTCTCTGTCTCCCTGTCTCTGTCTCTCTGTCTCTCTCTTTCTCTCTCTTTGTCTCTCTCTCATGCTGCTTTACTCCCAAGACTTCCCCAGGATCATCATTTCCCCTTTCCAAGACTACCAGACAATAGCCACAGTTCTGATCTGTGCAGCTGTGACTGCCACAGCCATTCTGTGAGAGGACTGTTGTAACCAACTCCCCTAGCCTATGTACAGTTTGTAGTATATATCAACACCACCTCTTTTTATTGCTACATAATTTCCCACTGTATGGATATACTGCATGTGTTTGTCCATTTACCACTCAGTGAGTTCTGGTTACTCTTTAGATGGTATGAATAATCTTGCTATCAGGTATGATAGTGCATATCTGTAATCACAGGCTTTGGGAGCAATAAGCACTCACTGATCACTCATTATTTGCTCAACCCCATTCTAAATGTGCACCTTACAATTTCCTTTATTTTTAATGAACACTTCTAAAAATCTGTTTCTGTGGAACAACCAAGAACTTAATACTTGTGAAAAATGAGCATTTAATATAGCATTTAATATTGTGAGAAAATAAAATCAGAATATTTTAAAATTTAATATTTCTTACTTTTGAAAAGACTCAAAAATAAATTAATTTTATTTTTATTGCATTTAATAAGAAATAACAACGTGACAGTTTCAAAACATGTTACTTACTAGTATATTTCCAGTATTTGATACAATGCATATTGTTCTCCTAGTAGTTGTACAAAGCAGAGGATGTAGATGTGATAATTTCTCTAATCATTATTTGGTACAAAAGGGGCTGGGGAGATAGCTCCGAGGCACAAGTGCCTGCTGGGCAAGTACAAGGTCGTGAGTTCGAACCCTGGTCCCACAAAAAAAAAAAAAAAAATTATTTGGTACAAAAAATTCTCTTTATTGAACTAAGACAAAGTAATTGTATACATAATCAATGTTCCATAATCACAGTGGTTTATTGGAAAAACTGGCAATGATGGAAGTTGGTTATTTAAGCCTTTTATAGCTCAACATACTACGTTTTATGCCTTGTGATTAAACATTTCTGCTGGTGGTTAAAGTCAAGTTTAAGCAAGACCTGTAAAGCAAAACATGTAACTTTTGTATCTCCAAAGATCAGTCAAATCCCCTTGGGGTTTATTTTGAAACCATGTGCAGTGATTTGTAAAACTGTTGTCAGTGTAAGCCATCTGGGTGGGCACGGCCATTGTTTGATCAGTTTGCTGTCTGTGAGAGCCTGAGAGAATGTTTTCTCTCCAGCTGACTCTCCTTTGGCACACTATATATCTTCAATCCCTTCCCTCTGTAGCCCCATAATCTCCTGGAACAGAAAATTGGGGAAACCACTGAGTTATAGGATGTAATATCACAGGTTCTCTTATGTCCTGAGTCCTCAATGACCTTGAAGGGCTAGGGCCAAAATATTGACTATCTTTGTAGCTCTTCTTTTACTCCAATTTTTGGTCTATAAACTTACATACTTAACCCTCCAGAAGAAGAGCTTAGTGACACTATTTCTCTATGACATAGGTACTTGAGGTTAACATCACTGTCTTTCTGAGTATCAAACATCTTAGACTTAACTTGAAATTGGCATTATCTATCAATCATTGATATTCTAATAAATCTCTATAGAATGTGATAAAAGCATTTACACATTTTTACACATTGAGAAATCTAAGTATATACAAAGTTGTAACCATTCAATTCTATGGCATTTTTCCTAGTCTCTTACTCTCATTTAATATCCTTTTTTGTTTTCTTGTAAATCAACCATTTACTTGAGAGAGAGGATAGCAGTAACTGAAATTACATTAGAAGCAGTACACATCTAAAAGACCAGAATGAAAGGCATTCTAAGTATATTTTTACTGTTACACATTGCTATCCTCAGTGCGATAAACCTTTCAGAGGTTCTTAGGACCATTATCTAATTAATCCTCTGCATAGTTTTGCTCCTGCCATGTTTCCTATGTTTTCTGCTTGCAGTCACTTTATTGTTTAACATTTAAGTCCTTGGTTTCAATTCAGCTGTATTACACCTCTCCATTTTTATTTCTTCTTTTGGGTTCTTACACTAACGAGACTATATGATATTTACACATGTGGGTCTGGTTTATTTCACTTATGAGTATATCTTCAGGATCCATCCACTTGTCTATGAAGTTTTATAGTTTATCATTCTTTATATCTGAGTAATATTCCATCATATCACATCTTTTCAACCATTCTTCAGATGATGGGTATATTGGTTGTTTCCAAGATTTGGCTATCACAAATTGTGCTGCTATAAGGATAGGTGCACAGATATCACTATGATATGACGTTTTCAGTTCTTCTGAAAAAATTCCCAGTAGGAGTATAGCTGGATTGAATGGGATTTCCAGTTCTAGTCTTTTAAACAGTCTCCACTCTGCTTTCCATAATCATTGCATCAGTGCATTTCTACCAGCAGTGGAGAAGGATTCCTTTCTTCCCACAGCCTCTCCAACATTTGTTGTTGGTTGATTTCTTTGTGATAGCCATGCTTTCTAGGGTGACAAGGTATCTAAGTGTTGTTTTAATTTGCACGTCATGAATGGCTGGTGATGTGGAGCATTTCTTCACGTATTTATAAGCTTGTTGAATTTCTTTCTCAGAGAACTATGTGTTCATCTCAAATGTCCATTTCTGGATTGGGTCTTTGAATTTTGGAACCCTAATGGTTTTTAGTTCTTTGTAGATTCTAGATAGAAGACCTTTATTTGAATACTTATAAGTTAAAATCTTTTCTAAATTTGTGTGTTGTCTTTTCACTCTGTTAGTAATTTCTTTTGAGGTACAAAGACTTCTTAGCAGGAAGAGGTGCCAGTTGTTGACTCTTTCAAGTGTTAAATGTAAATTTTAATTTTTTAAAATTTAATATTTTTATTGTTTAAATTTAACAATGCTTATATTACATATTTTCAGCATCAGATCAGCTTAGATTAATACATATAGGTATATAAGATTGATCAAACAATTTTAATTTTTTGTCCATAAACTCTTTGCCTATCCCAATGTCTTTAAGATTTTCTCCCATTTTTCCTTCCAGGAGATTTAATGTTTCTCTTTTAGTATTTAGATATTTAATCCATTTTGACTTTAGTTTAATGTATGGTGATAAACCCAGACCAAGTTTTAGTTTTTGGCATGTGGAAAGCCAGTTTTTTCAGCACCATTTTTTAAAGAGGCTATCTTTCTTCCATAAACATGTTTGGCCCCTTCATCAAAGATAAGGTGGCTGAGTGTGTTTGTATTTGCTTCTACATCTTCTAATATATTTCACTGGTCCTTAGGTCTATTTGTTGCCAATACCATGCTGATTTTATCAATGTAGCTTTGTAGTATAACTTTAGATCAGGAATTGTAATGCTTCCTGTCTTGACTTTGTTGCCCAGGATTGTCTTTGCAATTCTAGGTCTTTTCTGATTCCAAATAAATTTTAGGAATGATTTCTCCAGGTCTGTGAGGTATGTTGATGGTATTTGGATAGAAACTGCATTAAATCTGTATAACAATTTAGGGAGTATGGCCATCTTCATAATATTGGTTCTTTCTATCCAGGAGCAGGGAATATCTTTCCATTTTCTGAAATCCTCTAAGATCTCTTTTTTCAGAATACTGTAGTTTTTATTGAAAATGTTATTTATTTCTTTAGTTAGGTTAATTCCCAAGTATTTCATTTTCTTTGGTGCAATTGTAACAGGTATTGTTTCTCTAATTTCTCTCTCAGTGTGTTTTTTATCTGTGCAGAGAAATGTTGTTGACTTTTGTGTGTTGACTTTGTATCCTGCTTTGCAACCCAATTTGTGTATTCATTCTAGTAGCTTGTTGATGGAGTTTTTTTTAATCTTCCAAGTAGATTATCATGTCATCTACAAATAGTGATAATTTAACTTCTTCTTTACCAATTCTTATTCCTTTTATTTCTCTCTCTTGTCTAATGGCTGTAGCTAATGATTACAGAACTATATTGAATAGGAGTGATGATAGAGGAGATCCATCCTTGCCTTGTACAAGATCTGGGAGCAAAAGACTTCACTTTTCCTCATTTAGAATTATGTTAGCTATTGGGTTGTCACATATAGCTTTTATAAGTTTGAGGTAGAGGCCCTCTATTTCAATGTTCAGTATGACTCTGAACATGAATGAGTGTTTGACTTTTTTAAAAGCCTTTTCTGAATCAATTGAGAAGATTGTGTGTTTTTTGCTTTGGCACTATTGATATAGTGTATTACACTGATAGATTTGCATACATTAAACAATCCTTGCATCCCTGGGAAGAATCCCATCTGGTCATGGTGTATAATCTTCTTGATGATTTGTTGTATTCTTGTGGCAAGGATTTTTTGAGAATTTTTGCATCTACGTTCATGAGCGTAATTGGTCTGTAGTGGTCTTTTTTAGTTGCATCTCTCTCTGGTTTTGATATCAGTGCAATAATTGCCTCTAGCAATGATTCTTGGAAGATTCTTTCCTCTTCATTTTCATTGAAGAGTTTGAGGAGTATTGGGATTATGTCTTGTCCAAATTTCTTGTGGAATTCAGTGGTGAGTCCATCAGGTCCTTGACTTTTTTTGTTGGTAGGCTTTTTATTACATTTTGTGTTTCACCGAGCGTTGTTGAGTTACTGAGAGTTCTTATATCTCCTTGATTCAGTTTTGTTAATTTGTACCTTTCTAAGAATCTGTCCATTTCATCTGTGTCTTCAATTCTGTGAGAATAAAGGTTCTCAAAGTAGCTTTTAGTGGTCCTCCTAATCTCTGTTGGTTCTGTAATAATTTCATCCTTTTCATTCCTTATAGCTTGAATTTGAGTTCTTGCTTTCCTGTTTTTGATGAGGTTAGCTAGAGGCTTATCAATTTTATTTAATCTTTCAAAGAACCAGCTTTTTCATTCATTAATTATTTGTGTTGTTTACTTTGTCTCAATTGAATTAATTTCTGCTCCAATCTTTATTATTTGCTCCTGTCTTTGGGCTTTTGGTTTGGGTTACTGTTCCTTTTTCTATTTGATTTAGGGACTTTATTTATTTGTTCCCATTCTGTTTTCTTAATGTGTGAGATCAGAGCTATAAATTTCCCTCTAAGAGCTGCTCTCATTGCATCCCATAAATTCTGGTAGATTGTATTTGAATTTTCATTAAATTTTAGATATTGTTTAATTTCCTGTTTAATTTCATCTGTCACCCACTGGTTGCTGAGAAGGGTGTTGTTTAATTTCCATGTATCTCTGGTTTTCTTGTGGTTTCTTTTGTCATTCATTTCCAGTTTCATTGCACTGTTTTCATATAACATACATAGGATAATTTCTGCTCTATTACATATACCTAAGCATGACTTATGCACTAGTATGTGGTCTATTTTAGGAAATGTCCCATGTACATCTGAAAAAAAAATATTTTCCATAGTATAGCAAGGAAATATTGCTTAAGTGTTGAAATGATAGCACAAGTATAGAGACATTCAAAAGTGGACTTCATGCGGGCATGAGGGTAAAGGGACATTGCTTTCTGATGGCCTTCATTTAAACCATGGGCCTTCACTAGAACAGCTCAAAGACAATGTCAGGCAAAATCTGCCCAACTACAGTAAAGTACAGAAAGCAATTTCTTCACCTTGCTACTTGTACTAAAAGTCTCTAATGAGTTCAGCACAGGAATCAGAATTTCAGAATTTCTCATCAAATTTTGCTGGAGAATAGTAACTAAGTTATTTTCTTTTCATTCTGAGTGCTACATGACATCAGTCTTGGCATTATAATAATTACTGAGTACACCTGTCATCTCTTGAGCTCTATATCTTGTTACAAAATGCAGAGGTAATAGCATGATAAAACGTGCTGGAAAATGCTAGACCAGGAGGAGTTGAACTCTAGTTTAGGCACAAATGTGGAACTGTCCTATCCTCTCACTGTTTAATCATCTGATCTTGAAAAGGGTCCTTAAAGACCATTTTAGCAGTAACGTGTTCAGTTCTTAAACATCACACTGTCAAATGCAGAAGTTTAGGGATAGAATCTTATCTACGTAGACAAGATGACAATTTTTATCGATCAATTTTGTAAGGTAGAGAGGGTTTACAAGGACTGCCTTCATTGTACAACTATGCAGTCAATGGCATAATACAAGATACAGTAATACTAAAGTCTTATCAGTAGCTTTATTAGCAAACCATTAATAAGAAAAAGCTAGTTTAAGAGTCCCATTTACAAAACCCCTCCTTTGTGTGGGCTCAGGTGCAGGCTGAATCAAGCTCAGGTATTCAGATGGAATTGCTTCATGCTTCACAAATAAATCTTAAATCCAAAGTTTAAGCTTTTCTTTTGCTACTTCCCTTCTGTAGGTTGCAATTTTTTGTTTTTTTGTTTTGTTTTTGTGTGTGTGCATGTGTGTGTGTGTGTGTGTGTGTGTGTGTGTGTGTGTGTGTGTGTGTGGAAATTACCACCCTAGCTTCCTCCAACCACTAAATCCAGCAGCCAAGTCCTTCACCTTCACACCATAAACAACCAAGGAGGTAAGATAATGGTGGTGGTTATATTAAGGATGACAAAAAATAAAAATATCTATAGGGCACTTAGGATGTGCTAGTCGTGACTGCAAGCTCTTTTTATGTGGAACATCAACTCATTACGCCCATGTAGCAATCCCATAAGGCTTATTAGTCCCATTTTACAGATAAGGCATCTGAGATATGGGATAGTGATTCAACTAATGCAAGACCCCATAGCCACTGAGGAGAGCTGAGCTAATGGCTCAGACATATTTCCAGCACAAGAGCAGGATGCAATTTAGTTCTATGATTTCTGCCCATTTGACTTTGGGTGAGATATTTGTTCTGAGTCAGTTTTTGTTGTTAGTTTATTCATGAAGCGGAATGTGTAAGATACACTATATAGAACCCCTGACATTAATTAAATAATAAATGGTAGGCACTATTAGTAAATATGATTACCTAATGATTGGAAACAATCTTCTAGAACAGGCTAAAATGCTTAGACAATGATAGAACAGTAAAGAAAGGTCCACTGGGGGAAAGGAGAAGTGGGAAGAAGGTAAGGGGGAGCATTCCTACGCAGAAAACCTCTGCCTTACTCTTTTTTTTTTTTTTTTTTTTTAAGAATTGTTTTATTTTATTTATTTATTTTTTTTTTTCTTGTTTCAGAACCTTTGTTTATTCACTCATTTTTTTTATAGCCGGCTCAGCTCGCCCCGTAGGCAGGGCTGGTGCAGCATGTGGTGCCGGGGATAGAACCGCGGTCCCTGAAGCCGCCCAAGCTTCCCCAAGCAGGCGCTTTAGACCACTGAGCCATCCCGCTGGGCTCTTAAAATTGATTTGTACAACTCCCAAGGAAGAGGACATCTGCATTTGCAACCTCAGATTCCAGGATGCCCCCTGGTGGCCTGGGGGCGCTCTCGCCCTCCCAACCCGGGTTCTTGACAAGCAGCTTTGTCTTACTGCACTGGAAGAGCAACGGCTGGGAGGGAAGCTCTTCTGCGAACAGCCACCCGGGTGCTTGGTTCTATTCCACGCTAACGTTATTAAGATATCAAAGTGGAAACAGGTAGGTGGCTGCAGGGGAAACTGTGAACAGAAAGAAGGTGGGGAGAGGAGAGCACTTAATAAAAGATATTTCTTTCCCTGTTTTTAATCTAAGTCTGACTGGAACACCGCTACAAAGTGATTGAGAGTTGGTGATATATATTTTTTTTTTTAAGAAGAAGCACTTTCTCGGTCTAAGGAGAAACAAAGATGCCTTTTTAGCCCGATTCATTTAGTGTACATAATGTTTTCTTCTAGTTATTCATCCAATTAGCTGGTCAGCCAGCTGCAATCTGATACAGGAATAAACAATTCTTCAAAGAGAAACCATTCAGTGCTTTCCTTTGGAGAATTCTCTCCCTTCGAACACCATTCCCCTCCTCCACTCCCCCTTTCTTTTCCCTCCTTGGTCCTTATAGTCTTGGCTCTGGCCTGGATGTCACAGCTTTAGGACTGAGAACTGTCCTCTGTGGCCGGCTACCCTCCCCACCCTGCCGTAGGTGACTCTGCAGTCCTATGTGAATCGCCCTATTGCCTCTCGGCCAGTCCATCAGCCCGGGCCTGTCTCGGATTTACTGACTGCAGACGTGAGCAGAGTGAGTGAGCTGGTGCGCAGAGGTCAGGCCCAGAGGGACCACGTTCAAGGGCGCTGAGTGGTACCGACGCATAAACAAGCGAATGGTATGTAAGCAGTGAAGACACAAAGGTTAGGATCAGGAGTAGCGGTACAATAAACAGCGGTGATAACCCAGTGTGTTTATAGATAAAGAATTTATAGTTTATATAAAAACCCAAACCCGAGTCTACATTTGTTAACACTTTAAAAGACATATCACTCCGTTGCATCTTTTCTTTCACTATCTCTGTGGCTATCCCGGGGATTCCCCACCCCCTTCCGTTCCCGTATGAAAGTGTACAGGCATCGTAACAGCTAGAGCATCAAACCCCAAATCTCAGGGTTTGGGTAGCAGTTTAAATATCACAGCAGCTACAAATTCTGAAATTGACGACTTCTAGCCACACTGCTCAAGAGTCCCATTAACAATCTCTGCTTTTCAAGCTACAAAATGTCCTTTTGCACTCTATTTTTCCTAATTTTATTTTAATATCTGTAAGTAGAGTAAGTAACATTTCATCAGAAAGCCCATAAATTTGACTCTGAGTAAGTTGTGCAAAACTCCTTTTCAAAATAGATTTCCAAATAAATACAAGCATTTGGTGAAATCACCCCAGTGCCTCTTCACTGTCCTAGGAGAGGCCCATCAGAAGTAGTATATATCGCCCTGTAACTATTGATCCAAATGGCTACATTTCTAAAGCAGAAAATGATTGTTCTGTGAGAGCAGTGCAGAGGTGCAGTAAAGTGCCCTCTAGTATATAAAGACATAAAGATTAAAGTCACCCTGTAGATTCCCCTTAACTCCTCCAAATCCACTGTGTAATGTATTCTTTTAGGATAGATCAGAAACATGGTAGAAATTAACGTGGCAGAGATGGTGTTCATAAAGAAAAACACTTTACAGCCTTGTCCAGCCGAGACCGGGTTCATTTTGATTCAAAGACTGTTAATTACAGCCTCACAGGTCAAGAAGGGAACATCTGAATATATTGAAGGCACAGCTGTACCCCCAAGTTTGTCAGACAGAACACGTATTCTGGATAAGGAGCTGAGACGTCAGTACACAGGACGCCCTGCAGTGTTAATACCAGCAGTGTGCCGGGCTATGGTTAGTCTGCAGTTTCTATAAAGTTAGAATGTTTTCCAACAGACAGGTAGAATCTGATGAGTGAGATTTTTAAATTGTGTTCTGTTGAAGGGCATTTGCTCTTTAACCATTTCTTGCCTGTGCCTCTTGCTGTAAACTGCTATTTAAGTAGTTCTAAGAAAAATATGTCTAAATTATACGTCAGAATTTGGTCTACTATCAAGTTACTATTTAAGTCACTGTGATCAGAATGTGTTTTCATTGCTTTTATTTGGTTTCATGCTTTGAAAAAAACAATCCACAAAGGAAGTCCACATTTTAAAATACCCCAGAATAAGGCTAAGTGAGCCAAGGCTTGTATTAAACATATTGAATCTTAGGGGAATTATTTATTATCACTTTAATTAATAAACCAGCTTGTTTTCACCAATGTTCCCTTGTGTGCTGAAATGCCAGTTTGTGTCAAAAGAAATCCATACATTGATTGCACATACAAAGATCTGACTGAGGAATTTTAATGATTCTGCAGTGCCGCTGAAGGTACCAGGCTTGGCCTTACAAGTAGCAAATGGAATTGCCATTTATATTTCAAAAGACTTGAAGGCCTGTGGAGATCTGTGATCTGCAGGGAAAAACATTACATGGAATTGGAGGTACTGGAGGTACTTGTGTGTTCTTCCATCTTCACCCCTTGCCTCTGAGCAGATGCTCAAGGGGGACCAGGCTGGGAGGAGCACACAGCAAGTCACTCCACTTCCCAAAGTAAGACAGAGGAGAATGTCACTGGGGGGTTTCCCAGGCCACTTGTGCATCACCTGTGCCTATAGCTGGCCCTGAAACTATGTTAACATTTAGAAGATGAGTAAAATACTTTAGGAGCAAAAAGAGAAAGTAGACCCAGAAGGGAGAAGAAAACAGATAAGAAAGCATCATGACAGGGATGGAGAGAGGGCTGCAGAGGGCAGGCAGTGTCTTTCCTTCTCCCTCAAGGTAGCTGCACAGGAACAAATGCCATCATGTTGGAAAATGGAGCACAATACCTCATTATGAAATTATTTGGGAATCCATTTGTTTCTCTGTTCAACAAAGACATATAATGAAAGCTATGTCTACAAGGTATGCTTCTGAGGATAAGCTGATTCTCTCTCTCCCCAAGGTTCTTCTGGGACACCAAAGAATTTGCGCATAGGTAACCCCCCTTTTTTTTCCTTTTATCATTACAGCTATTTGTGACAACTTGACACCAGATATATAACAATATAACTAAGAGCTAATGGCTTATGTTTGGAAATTACATTCTTGTGACTAGTAAGCAGTACACTAATTACTATAGAAGTTTGTATTCTATTAGGAGTTAATAAATGACGAAGATCTAGACTAATTCCCTGCCACAGTTCATTTCCATTATAGGCTCCTGCTATTTTTCCAGTGCCTTTTGCTCTGCCCTTCTTGCTACATATGGAAAACCTATATCAAGATGGTTGTCATGGCAATGAAAAGATTTGCATGTGTCTTATCTATCTATTTAAATACCTTCTTATGGTTTATAACTACTATAATACATCCCTCCAGCTCTGTTCATCACTAATTTAGAGCTAGCCTGGTGTGTCTGAGGTCATTGATACCATCTGAACCATGTTGTCTAGACAACTATGAAGCCACTGACCATGGGGGTAATTGCTTTATGCAAATGAAAAACATATTATGATGATATGTTCCACAGCTATCGCCGAGATTTGCAGGAAGAGCCCTGACCACCTGTCCTTTGTGGACACTGGCTTCAGGACAGGTAAAATGCAGAACAGTGGGTTTCCTACTCCTGCCGACTACTTTCTTCATCTCCTTTTTCGCCTTCCTCTACTAATTTGAAGGACTGAATGATCACTTCAAAGTTATAATTATAAGCATAATCATAAATATGATGAATAGAAATTTTGTGGGGTAAAGTTTTACAGCAGAACTTCAAGTAGAATGAATTTCTGTTTTGTTTGTCCAACATTCTTACTGTTCTTTTCCTCATTTTTTTTTTGTTTTGGTTTTTCATTGAAAGCCCCATTTATATTCCTGTACAATTTCTCATAATTTGGAAAACTAAGGAACAAATTTCATGGTGTAAGTCATAGCTCAAATTAGTGGCAAAGTAATATAATGCAATAATTTAGTAAAAGAACAACAAATAAACAAAAAGAAGATCTGTAAACTTATCCTATAAACAGAACAGTACACTGCAAATGAAACCAAGTTATTTACATTTGATTTTGTGGCACTTTTAGTTCTTGCTTGATAAAACCTATTTTTAAAGGTCCCTTAAGAGCTGTTCTGCAATGTTCCTCTAGTAAATTGTGGTGCCTACAGAAATTTCTCTTTTCTTTTAAAGAAAACTTATCAAGAAAGTCTGGTAGTTTGGTAGTGCTGTGATTTTCTATTTGCTTTGAATTCTGGGTCCACACTCACAAGCAAAGAATTCTTAAAGATAATTTATAGCATTATTCATAAGCTAAGGTAATGTTAATCTCTTCTTGGAGCAGCACATTAAGGACCATTTTATCCTGACAATGAAGGGAGCCAGTGTTTACCTACTGGACTACAATCACTGCTTGACTAATCTGTAAAGGGTAGACTTTTCTATTGCTTTTCAATAGCTCATCTACTTCAAACTGTTGTGAACTTTCTAAAGATGTGTTTTCATTTATAATAGCAGATCTTGCAGTGTGGTAATCTGGAATTGAAGTTTCAGTGACAGATTCATTCAACTAGCACTTTGCATGAGGCATTACTGCAAACATTATTTTTTTATAAAAAAATATAAAAGTGACAAAACCTTCCAAAGATAATTTCTGCAATTTAGTAAACTAAGGATTTCAAGTCAGGCATCAGTTTCCGGGTGTTCCTCATAATGGATTTCACAGGAGATGACCTGACAGGCAATCTCATGATCTGCCTCACACTTTGCGGCACGCATGCAATCTGCCATCAACAACACTGCAGGTCGCCCTTCCTCTCCCTGGACCTGCGAGGCAAATGCAGCACTGCTGGTGTCCAGAGCTCCGGACTGCCCACTTGATCTGTTGGCTGGCAAACATGCCTAGTCCTTCATTCTTGACAACAAACAGAGCACGGCTGCGGAGCTGGCTTGCAGAGGTACGTGGGTATGGCAATGCATGGGTCATAGTGGGTGCAACTGGCCAGGTGGAGATGGCAGAAGGTGACTCAAGCTGCATGTCCTATAGCCTATGCAAGAAGAGAGGGGGAAGGAGCAAGAGGAAGCTAAACAGGAAGCAGGAGAAGTTAGTAGCAGCAGAAGAGGCAGCCCTACATTTTATCTCCTCTCAACTCCCCTCTGTATTTGCTCTGCCCCTTCCCTCTCCTCAAGCTTTCCTGCCCCACCCTTGTCAAGTCATCCACTACACCAGTGCATGCTCTCACTGTCACGTGGGACACACTACCTTCAATGCTTTTCTCATTGCTGAGACAAAACGCCTGACATCCAACATAAAAGGAGGAGAGGTTTATTCAGTTTACAGTTCATGGAACTTTTAGGCCATGCTCGGCTTGGCTCCAAGGCAGGCTGGCACGTGGCAGACAGCAGAAGTAAATGGTGGTAGAAGACAGCAAGGGCAAGGAGAGGGAGAAGCCTCTGCTTTTCCTTTGTACTGTATGCAGGATTCCCCCTCGAGGCTACCCACTCAAACCCTGAATCCCAGCACTGGATCATGACTCCAACACAAATTGTAATCCAGACAGCCCTGAAGAGCCCCACCACCATGACTGTGTGAGACTTTGAGGGGACGTCAGGACACAAACCATAGCACCTTTCAAACTGATAGTTTGAGAAAGAAAACCAATTTCTGTGGTGAGCTGAGGGTAAAGTTTTCATAACATGACATTACAGAAACGCATTTGAGTATATGGTTCCTTCTCCAGAGGCAATTATCTTTATTTTTCTCTATTGTCCCTTACACTTAATGTATATCCCATTACATTACACAGTGGAGATTTTATTCCCATAACTTTTCTTAGCCAGTGCCCAAAATTTTCTGGCACTTTTCAGAGGGCAAACCCTGTCATCTTTCCTAAACAAGGGCCATTAGGGTGTACCAATAATGGAATGAGTGAATCCATTGCATAGCTATGAGCAGATACAGGTTATTTCTGTACGGGAAAATGAAAACAAAACAGAATTTATTACACTTGATCTTAGCCAAAAGGCCGAGAAGCGATAAAACAGAATTTATTAAAACAAAAATGCATACTCACCTAGAAGTCTGTGGTAGCATATGGCATTAGTTATCTTTCTCTTTTGTCCAGTGTGTACTTTGCAATGAAATCGTTAGTCAAGAGGCAATAATTCAGCAAATAGAATCAGCCAATATTAACTCATCATCCCCACCAAGAAAGGCTGGGGGCTGGCCAGGTAGCTTGGTTGACTAAATGCCTGCTTAGGCAGGCACAAGAACCACATTTACTGAGCTGGCACTGAGACCTGTAATCCCAGCTCTGGGGAGGCTAAAAACAGGAGGATCACTTTGAGTCTAAGCTGAGTAGAAAAACCCCTTACAAAACACATTTAAAAAGTCTCAGGGGCTGGCGGGATGGCTCAGTGGTCTAAAGTGCCTGCTTGGGAAAGCTTGGGCGGCTTCAGGGAATGCGGTTCGATCCCCAGCACCACATGCTGTGCCAGCCCTGCCCTCGGGGTGGGCTGAGCCGGCCATGAAAATGGGTGAATAAACAAATAAAGGTTCTGAAACAAGAAAAAAATTAATAAATAAAATTTTAAAAAATTCTAAAAAAAAAAAAAAAAATCTTAAATGTCAGGGGGAAAAAGTGTGCCCAAGAAGGCTTTGGAATAAGATCATTATTCTAGGCTTGGTGCTTGCTAACATCACTCCGATTGGTACCTTGCTATCAAATAGAAGCATCCTCTTTGCACTATTTATGGACTCTCTCTTGACCTAAGCTTCCTTGTGTGTATAAGAAAGGGCTTTGGAAAGGGAGAGCCATCATACTAAATGCAGGGTCATACTGTCATAGCAGGTAAATCTCATACCACCCTTCAGGCCACAAGTATGAGGCCTACATTTCTAAGGCTGCAAAATACAAAAGAATACAAAGAAAAACTGTGATTAAGATTATGGCTTTAGTTATACCATTTGAATACAAAGATATCGCCATTGATGTTAATTGTCTGGAAAATACATAAATATATCCAAAGGTGAAGAACACATGTGAATAACAAAAATCAAATTAGGACTCAGAGTTAAATCAGTTTTATTTTGTTTTCTTATTGATTTTTATTTTTTTGGTTTTAGGATATTTTTGAAATCAAGGAAGAAAGCCATCACATTTGACTTCATCTTTCATAAAAGCTTAGAAAATAGTAATTCAGTTCATTTTCATGTCTTTTAAATACAAATCATATCATTGGTCATACATTCTGTTGAATAATTTCATATTGCTTGAAATTTTGTGATATAAATACCTCCCTATTGGAAGTAGGCAGTGGGCTACAAGTTTTGTTTTCAATAGTCTAATAACCCAATTGATAAGCATTTTTCTAATAATGGCTCCCAAAGTGATGTTGCTGATCACAAATGCTGTATTTCCATATAACTTTGTCAGCATACACATGTTTTATTATTTATTTTGTATTTTATGCAGGTGTAGGTTCTCACTATGCAGATTAGACTCACAGTGATCCTCCTGCTTTCAGCCTCCCAAGCACCAGGATTACAGGCATGCACCACCACACCCAGTCCCAGTCACTGTTTGAGCATGCTTCCGGGGTGGGACCAACACAGCACACCAGGGAATGAACCTCGAACCCTGATACCGTCTGAGCAGGCTGTTTAGTCTGCTGAGGTATTTGGCTGACCCTTAGCATGCATGTGTTTTAAATGTAGCTAAAATTTTTCAATTGAATCATAAAAATCAACACTGAATAGTTTATGCAATTAGATACATTTATTAAACAGAAACTGAACTATATCCTAATACCGTTTGTATAGATATTTCAGACAAAATATTAGATTGAATTAAATTACCTGGATAATAACCATTTCAGAAATTATCAAAGATGGAATTGAGATTTTCAGGATATTATGGCTTCTAGTTTCAGTGGCAAGGTCAGTTTCTATATGAACCATTATTGGGCATTAGGAAATATATATCAAAACATTTATAAGTGATATTGTTTTTAGTAGCAAAAGGTTTTAGAGAAACAAGCACATAAATGATTTGTCCAAAATTAGTGAAATGGAATAAAACAAGCATCCAGGATGTACAAATTTGTAAAACTAATGTTACCTGAAAAGAACAAGTTGCTAAAGAACATTATATCCACTGTATTAGTTACTTTTTGCTCGTTGCTGAGACAAATACCAGACACTCAAGATGAAGGAAGGAAGGGTTTATTTAGCTCACAGTTTGTGGAGGTTTCAGTCCATATTCGGCTGGCCCAAGGCTGAGTGGAGCAGGGCAGAGAGCATCCAGTTCATGGCGACGGAACAGCAACAAAATGGTGGCAGAGGCAGCCAAAGAAACAGGGCAGCAGAGCAGCAGCACCAGCTCGAGCTCTAGTCTGTCTCTCAGTCTCTCTTTATATTACATTCAGGCTCTCCACCTTAGCTCCCACCCTAGGCTACACCCATAATCCCAGAAGTACTTCCACCCATAATCCCATCAGCACTAAAATTTATAATCCCAGGGATCATGGATCAAGTCTCAAACTCTAGAAGTCCCCGCCCAGTGACTCCATGAGGCTTTGGGGGGACAACTAGACATAAACCATAACATCCACATACATTAAGATTCCATGTGAATAAAGTACAAAATGAGCAAAAATAATATTATTTACAGAAATAAATGGAGATGCTAAAATTTTGAAGAAAAAGGAGAAAATAATTTCATAAACTTTAAGTATCAGTAATCTCTGTGTGGATGAGTTGCTATTAAGAAGGCCATAGATAAACATAGCCTAAGTGATAACCTCAGAAGAAGGGGCTAAAGCTATATTCCAAGTAGTAACAAGAGAGGTTTCAGGGGTCGTGGAAATAGCTGAGGGCATGAGTGCCTGCCTGTTCAGGGCCAAGGTCCTGAGTGTGATCCCCATTGAGAGAGAGAGAGAGAGAGAGAGAGAGAGAGAGAGAGAGAGAGAGAGAGAGAGTTTTTTAGGGTGGTAACAAAAGAAGAGAGAAAGGTGAGAGGCACTGAGAAAAACATAAAAGGAAAGCCAAGAGCGTGTGCTGGCTTCAGTAGCCAAGAGGCAAGAAGCCCAATTCAAATGCCATGGGAGAAAATTCTGAAGTAACAGCAATAGTTAATTAATAGGGGCAGAGTCTGATCAGTGTGGGCTGCAATGCAAATGAGCACAAGCAAGTAGAGGCAGAGTTTTGACACGTGGAAGAACTTGACTCCAAAGAGAGTGGCACAGGGTAAGCAGTGAAGAACTTGGAAGCCCATGAATCTAGATTGCACTAGTTTGCTTGTCTGCTTTAAAATTAAGACATTTACACTTACATGCAATGCAAAAATTAATAGAAAAGCATAAAAAACAGGAAGGAAAAGTATCATTAGAACATAAAAATGAATTCCTTCTCTAGCTGAGCATAGTTAAAATTTTAATGAACTAATTCTTACAGAAATTAGAAGGAAACACATCTGCCTTTCAAATGAATGCCAGACATTACACACCAGATGAACAACAGTCCTAGAAGTCCAGAAGATTGTGACAGTCTAAGTCAGTGTTTTGCTATCACACTCTCAAGGACAACTCTGACTCTCATGTCTCACCCTTTTTGCCTACTTATTTTTTTTTTTTTTACTTCTCATGGTGAAACTCAGAGTAAGTTACTTGGTTGTACTGTGTGTCCTGTTACCTAGGGAACAGGAACTCACCAAGAGGAACTCAAAACTAGCTGGTAGACAACACCTACCACTTTTGCAGCTGGTACAAAAAGTCCAAGCTCAAGTTTGCAGTGCATTATGACACAGGCAGAGAAGGGAAGAAGCTCCGATCTGTGTTTCAACAAGTGCTGGGGTCTCTCTTGGGGCAGCACTGACTCAGGCTTACTTCAGCAGGTAAGACATGCACCAATGCTGTAAGCAAGTCTCAGCTTACAGAGCAACAAAGGTAACAGTAACTGTATGGAGCAGAGCCTGCCAGGTTGCTGGGCAAAGACAGTTTAACCTTCTAGAAGGATGCAAATAGGTGGGTGAAGCCCTTTTACTGGAAGCAGCTTAACAATAGCAGGCTCAGTGCCATATACAAGTCACTCATAGATTCTCTGAAATTCAAAGAGATCACAAGCTTTATCAATCTATAGACAGTTTGTTGATTCAAAACAGAACCCACTTTTTGGTAGGATTTTATGGAGGGCTCTCATCTCACAAGGAACAGTTTATTAGGAACTAACAATAAAGCCCGATTTGGAATAGATCCAGCCGCCCAACATACATATGTATAAACACAGTGGTAGATGTCAGAATTCTAATAGGGCCTCAAATAACCTATAGCTTTGTACAAATGCTGCCTCTGGAGAGTGAGCAGGACCTATAGCTTGCTTCAAACCAGCAGAATAAATCAAAGATGGTGGAACATTACTCTTGTGGTTAGTTTATTTTACATGGCAAAGAAGGATGGTGTTTACTGATGTAATTAGAGCACGTAATACATTGATATGAGGTACATCAAAGTCTGATGATCCTGGCTGGTCCTGGCCAAATCAGGTGAGGAGTTTTAAGAAAGTCTAAATATTAAAGACCGTTTTTCTGGCTTACTTGGGTAGACAATTCTAGTTTTCCCATACATATATTGCTAGTTCTACAGTCCATCCAGATGTCTAAGCTATGGCATTCAGGTCATGTGTCCAACGCAGAGGCCCTCTGCTTAGCCTCCAGGACTCCTAGGATGCCTGAGATTGGTTGGGATCCCAAGTTTGCATGTGAGGAGACAGCTGTCTTTCAAATAAGGCAAAGTTTTCAGATCCTATGAAGACAGAAAGAATGAAATGTTCACTAAGCAAGCCACCACCCTTCCCTCGCTATCTCCAGAAGTCCTTGTACCATTTTCTAATAATGTGAAAACCGAGTTCAGTTTGTATAACTTCACACATTAGCTTTGGAAAATGGCCACTCCAAGCTTGACCCTCAAAATGCAGAATGCTGAGAACAGTCAACTGATAAACCTGTTATAACTCAGGGCCGGGCAGATGTAGATCTCAGGCAAACTATCATCTCGTTTGGTTTCTAAAAGAGTGAAATTACTGCAGAAGACATGTAGTGGCTTTCACAGAACATGTTGCATCACTGTGGCACTGACGCTGAGTATTTGTTGTCTGCAGCAGGCCTGCCAGGACTGCAGGCTGAAGATTCTTGTGCCTGACTATTATCCCATCACTAATCATCGTTGATAAACATTGACAGTATTAATCAGCTTTCATCTGATCACAATCCCTCATTTAACCACAGTAAAATCTCTGCTGTTTATGCACTGGCTTCTTTTCCTCCTTCCTTCATTTTGCTCATTTCAAGTCTCCCTCTCTGGCCTCCTCGTTCCAAACAGATCCTGACAAATGGTGAGAGGCGGCGATGTGTTCCGCGATTCAGATATCACTGTTATTGAATCAGACACCACAGAGCAGAATGAAAACACACCAGAGGGAAATGCTCACCTATCTCAGCTCTGTGGTAGGACACCAGGAATGAGTGTTTGCAGCCTATTAGTTCTACCCCCAGAAGAGGCGGGAGGGCAACGGCGTTGATCCTCTGGTATGACTGAATAGTGACAATGGCCCTTTAGCCTTGAAAGAGCGAAGTTTAGAACACTTTTTATGAACTTAGGACCCAATGTTTCACTAGACCTAGGAGAAAAGGGAAGGAAGAAAGAGGGACATGGAGAGAGGTATGTAGAGATCTGAAGTAGGCAACAGAACAACTCAATCCACAAAAGGAAATGTGGATACTAAAATGCTTGTTATAGCATTTAACTTTTTTAGATGCAAGAGGTACGCCATGTGAAATATATATTAAACAGAACGTGGTGTTTAACAATCTCCAGGCTCCCTTGTCTTCTAACACAGCTGCCCCTTTAATAGTAACAGAGGGATGTGGCTAAATAATAGCACAGCTCCCAGAAAAAAAAGCATAGCTTATCCCGGCAGTGATCCTTTGTAGACAGCTATAGCAAGACGTCCCTACTCTAGAAAATTCTACAGATGTAGTTTCCTTTTTTCCCCTGCTACCGAAGGTGGAAGAAGCTGGGTACAGACATGAGATATATTGCAGGAGGAGAGAGGAGTTCCTGTCTGGTGGTGAGGCCATTTCTTTGGTGTGCTCTTGACTTGGTCAGATGTCTAGCCTTTTGTTGTTGCTTGGCAGTTTTCACAGCACAGGATGATCTGCACTCAGTGAGAAATGGGTTTTCATGAGAATAACTGCAAGTGGAAAACTGAGTTAGCATAAAGTTAGAAGGACTTATCAAGTACTAAGGGCTTAGACAGAGTCAGGGGAAATCTGTTATTTTAGCAGGACAGAGAAAGCCCTTGATCTAACTATGGAAGATACCAGGGACATGGGGTTCAATAAACAAATAGATCCTATGGAGAGCCACAGAGCACACAGCCCAGTAGAAATGCTAGCGATACTTGAGAAAAATGACTTTTGTGATTGCTTACCAAGGTGACAATTGCTAACAGCTTACTGGGAGGGCCTATAGTAGAAGATTTGAACTTGGTGGTGGAGGTAAGGAGAACTTCACAGAAAAGGTGCAGAAAGGAAGAGGCGGAGAGTCACGGGTGGGTGGAGGTAGCTAGAGGGCGGGGCAGGCAGCAGTTTATTCCTCCTCAAATAATATGAAGCTCTGATCTCAGAGTCAGAACCAAGAGAGTAGTGCCCACCATGAGTCCACCATGAAGCCCAGCTTCTATTCACTGAGATGGCAACCAACCAGCCAAACAGATATAATAATTTCAAGTAGTATTAATGTTGTGGAAGACAGCAGCAAGGGGCTGAGAGGGAGAGGAACAAAGAGGGATCATCCAACCAGTTAAAGTTAAAAAGGCCACTCCAGGGAGGGATAGGAAAAGGCTTGATTTACAGAGAATGCAAAGGGTACAGAATGAGCAAAGATTTGTAGGGAAATGGTCCATGGCTTGGAAAGACAGGAGAAGGGGAGAAGCTGGTGAGGAGGCTGGATGTGGAGCAGAGCACTGGGGTCTCCTCTGCCTGGCAGGTGGAACTTTGCATGCTAAGTATTAAAATACAACTGAAGAAGTCCTTCATAGGGTGACTTTTCTTGACCTTGTACGTTTCCGTATGTTTTCCATATGATTAATTTCCTTTCACACTTTGAAGATACAGACATTGCTTCCATGTAGCTGGGTACTTTACATAGGCTTTTGAGTAGGGCTAAAACTTTTAAAAGGCAGACATACTTTGAAAGACTAAGTAGTATTAGTTTTTGAAGAGTGAGTCTGAAGAAGCAGCCACAGCAGCCCTGATTATTGACTGGGTACAGGAGTCTGGCGTGGACTAGCTCCGTGGGTTGACCTTTCAGACTAATTGCACCACTTCTTAAGTAGAAAACAGATCTTAGTGAAACTGTGGAAGGGAGCTACTCTTTCATATCTCTGCTCAAAAAAAAAAAAAAAAAAAAAGACCATTCATATTACTAACTCTAAATATTAAGCTGCACGTGAAGAGCCAGGGGACTAATTACAGCTTTATTATTAATCAGCTCTTGGGAAAATTTCTTCATATTGCTCCATACTTCAGACTTTCTCTTTTATTAATCTATCTAAAAAGAAGTTTAACTTAGACTTTTCCAATAAAATAAACTTCTTCAATATAAATTTTAGATGAATAAATAAGTAATTGCCATAGAGTATGTGCTATGCTCCGTTTGGTGATACCTGTCCTGTACAAATACTGCGCTTTGTGCTTCAGTGTGCTGTGGTTCTCAGACCTCCCTGGCTACAGCAAATGGCCAGGAATGCTCTAGAAAAGTAGAACAGTTGCTGAAGAAACTTAAGTCACTGGTAAGAAGGACACAAGAGTTCACTTTAGTCACATTGATGCATTTGTTCAATCGAATAGATTGTAAGCCCTCGTCCTGATTTCTTGTAGGCAGTCTTAAAATGTTTATTTTCATGAAGTCAGGCTGATAATATTTTTTGTTGTTGATGTTTATTAACCTCTAAAACTTTACTTCCCAGATTGAAATGGTAGCAACCCAACACATTTATTGCTGCTATTTTAATTTGTTCTTATTGAAATATAATTTATACACAGTGAAATGAGCAGAACTTAAATTTTACAGCTCAACAGGTTTGTTAAGAAGATCTCAGCAATTTCTCGCCCACAGACTGTTCCCCACTCCCTTTTCTTCATCAGTTCTCACCCACTCTTTGAAAAGCGGTCACTGTTCTTTTAGTTTTTGAAAATGCATTCACTCTAGACTACTTTTTCTGCTCTAGGCCACATACTAGTAAACTATTATAAGGGGTAGGCACATTTATTTGGATTATTACACACACCAAAGTGCTCAGCTTCACTGGTGTTATGGCTATTGACAGAGTTCTTACACTGCTGCAGCTCTGTATAGACATACCACAGTTTGTCTATGTAGTAACAGTTACAGGGTATTTGCATTACTTCCAGTTTGAGGCCGTTATGGAAAAGCTGCTATGAAAATTTATATCTAAGTCTTTGTGTAGACATATGTTTTCACTTCTTTTGGGTGCACACACAGAAGTGGGATTGCTGGGTCATATGGTGTATGTGTGTTTAACTTGATATAAAACTGTCAAACATTTCCAAAGTAGCGGTACCGTTTTCTATACTCAGCAGCAGTGTGTGAAGTTCCTGTTTCTCCACATCCTTGCCAACAATTGATATTGTCAGCCTTTTCAATTTTAGATGTCCCGGTAGGTGTGAAATGGCATTTCAGTATGCTTACTTTTTTTGTATTTTCCTGATTAATAGTGCTGCCATTTTGGTGTTTATTGACCATCATACACGAAGTGTCTGCTCAAATATTTATCTTCTACTATGTTAAGTGGGTTCCAGAAATTTTAACATTTTGTTTTTATCATTAGTCATGTCAAAATCTTTTGTAAGTTTTTGTTTGTTCATTTAATTTGATTTATGGGCTGTTCAAAACAGTGCTAACTTTCAAGTACCCAAAGACTTTCAGCTTTTTTAATTGATTAGTAATTTAATTTTGTTTTGGTGAGAGAGCAGGTTCTGTATGACTATAATCCTGTTTACATGGTGATAGTTATTAAGACTTTATTTCTTAATAGTTAATCTATATTAGTGCATAATGCTTGTCTACTTGAAGATTGTATATTTTGCTATTATTGTTTGGAGTGTTCTGTGTCAGTTAAATTAATGTAGTAGGTAAAATCATACAAATGATATATAGTTATTCTAAAAATCTATTTTATACTCCATTATGACCACATATAGCTGCTCTATAATTTTTGTTCTTCGACTTGGATAGCTTCTGTTATAGTAAATCTCTGATTTGAACTTAAGTAAACAAGTGAATTTTCCATTTCGGATATTTCAGTTTTCACTCATATGAATTGTATTTGGCTTTGTTCTTACAAGCTTCTCTGTTTTTGTCACCATACCCATATTTTCTTATACATTCCATGGATATTGATAGTCTATTTTATAGCCTTTCAATTCTAGTTGTATCTGCTCAGTCTTTTCTGTTATTTTTTTATATTGGACACTTTTTCCCAAAAATAGATCCTATGCCTCACTCTTCTCACATCTAGTACATTTGTCATAGTAGAGGAAGTTAAGTGTTAGTACTGAGTCTAGATTTTGCTTACTGCTTTCAAGACTATTCAGTTTTGTTTTAAATGTCATTTTGTGCCCTCCAAATCATTTTGATCATTTCAAGGCTTATCTTAATGCTTTGTCTGAATAGACCTTAGATTTCCTCTACTTCCAATTAGTGGCTTTATTTTGTGCTTGCTTTTTTTCTTTTTGGCATCAGGAGCTGACCTCAGATCGTGTTCTTTCCAGGCAGGCTCTGTGTGCTAAGCTATTTCCCCAGTCCCTGTGGCTTTACCTATGTCTCAAAAAAAGTACCTGAGGTGTCTTCACTCTGCCTTGATTGGCAATTCTATCACAAAGTAATTCTGGACTATTCAGCTCACATGTCCCAGAACCTGCTCTGCACCAGACTGTGTGGAGCTTCTCCATGCGCACGTGCAGCTAAGCATTGAGCCAAAGATTTAAAAGGACCTCTATGTCTATTTCCAGTGCTCCCTTTCTGCATAGCTTCCTCCTCTCTGGAGCTCTGCCCAGCAAATTTCCTGCTGCTTCCAATTATGATATCTGCTTCCAAACCTAAGTACTCTGCTTGGGATCTTTCTCTCTGTACCTTGATTTGGAAAGTGTTTCCAGGCAGAAAGCTGGAATAATTACAGGGTTCTTCTGATTTGTTTCCTTTTTCTCAGGGATCAAAGTATTTTGCTGCCTATTGTCCAAAGTCTGAAAACATTTGCTTCAATTATTACATTCAGTTTTATAACTTTTTACATCAAGGATGTGGGTATAGATTTCTGCCATTGACCAAGAGCAAAGCCCACATTACACTATCTTTGACAGAAGGAAGAATTTTTAGCATTTGTGAACAAATATTCCCATGTTCCTTTACCATATTTCAAATTTGACATTTATCACATTCTAATACTTTGACAAACACACTGAGGGCCTCTTGTACCTACATACCTATCATAGCATAGTGTAGAAAATCAAAAATAAACAGTGCAGTGTGCTATGTACACGAAGCTTGCAGTTTAGTGAAATAATGTGTTTTATTTTAAAAAAGAAAAACTTAGCATATAAGACTATGGAGGCTGGGAAGGGTGGTGCACACCTGCAATCCCAGCACTCTGAGGCTGAGGCAAGAAGATCATTGATAATTTGAGATCAGTTTGGGCTATAAAGAGAGCACGAAGCCAGTCTGAACTGCATAGTAAGACCCTGTTTCAAAAAGACAAAACAAAGGCAGAGAGAGAGAGAGAGAGAGAGAGAGAATCTGGCTAATGAACATCTATCTCAATTTAATAAATACACTTCATGCGCAAAATGACTAGCAAACTGTACTCTATACCCAGGAAAGTCTATGATACGGTGTGAAGTATTCTATGCAGCTAGAAATGAGTTGAAAAAAATATTTGATATTGTGTGTTTCTTTGAACAGATTTGGTATCAGAAATACATGATTTTATGTGTAAATTGATTGCAAGAAATAAACTTTCTTCAATAGGTCACACATATATGATTGTATATCCAGCTCTCCCATGCAATGTGATTTTGATGACAAGTGATGAAAGTTATCTTCATTTCCTTCACAAGTCGGGAAGAATTTTTACTTTAGTGTACAAGCAGGACATTGACTAGAACCAATTCTACTATTTTGAGTTTAGGATTCTCTTTGTCTACGCCATCTCACAGTAAGTCACTGTTTCGAATCTCCGCTTTCTAGGTCTCTGGGAGCACAACACATCTGCGGAGGAGGCAGGCCCAACGTAAGAGAGCCCCCGAGGAAAAGAGGCATAGGACATGCCAGTCACTTTTAAGGCATACCGTTCAGTGTGCCTCTTGCACACAGCCACAGCACAGCATCACCGCCATCATTAGTTAATAATAAAATCTGCTCAGGATGTCAACATGTGTCTGTACTTGTTAGAGTTCTCTTTCCTGTCCCCTTCCTGCCAGTTTCTCAGTGCTAATCTTTCTTGTTCTATAGATTTGTCTCACCTGATACTTTAAATGAAAAGACATCATGTGATATATGGTCCTTTTGACAGGCATCTTTCTTTCATCATGCTTTCAGTGTTTATCCATGGTACAGTATCTCTCAATTCTTCACTCCTTTTTGTTGCTAAGTAATATCCCAATTCATGGATTTACTATGCATTTATCTATTCAGCTGTTGGTGGAAAATTGAATTTTTTAAATGTTTTTACTGTTATGAACAATGTTGTCACGATCATCCATATGTAAGTTATTACAGGTATATCTGTACGCTTTTATTTTTCTCACATATATGTCTAAGAATGGAAATGTCTGGTCATATCAGAATTATATATTTAATATTTTGAAAATCTTTCAAACCATTTTCTAAAGCATAGGGACTATTTAATTATGTCATCAGCAATGTACAAGATTCCAATTTCTCCATAACCCATCAGCATTGTTATTGCCTGTTTGACTTTATTTTATGAGTGCATAATAGTGGTTCTCTTTGATGTGTATTTCTGTAGTAACTAGCAATGATGATCTTATCATAGGTTTCTGACTATTTGTATTCCTCCTTTAAAGAAGTGTTCATCACATATCTTGCTCATGGTGAAGCTGTGTAGTATATTTCATTTTATGTATCAATACCAGTTCTTAACAGAATTGATGGCTTACATATATTTTTTTTTCCATTTCACAAGTCTTTGTTAACACTGAGAATATTTAGTTTCTCTTTTTTGTTTGTAGTTCATGATTTTGTTTCTATAGAAAAGAAACCAGGCTTAATGTGATGTCACTACATTACACCATGATACTTTCTTCTATGTATTCACTAAGCTACTCTAGTATTTTCTGATTTCTACTACAGTTGTAAAGTTTATTATTTTCTTCCACTCTCTGGGGAAAATGTACTAGTCTTTTTATACATCAAATAAATGCATTAACCTGTGATCTTTTTTAAAAAATAGCTATTCATTATTCAAATTCTGTATGCTTTTATATGCTATTTTTTGTTTAAATTTTTAATAAAATGTACTACAATTTCCTGTCTTCTTTTGTGATCAAAGAGTTACTTAGGAGCATACTTAATTACTGTGTAATTGTAAATTTCTCATATTTTATAATATTTTGGAGCTTAATTAAGTGATTGTTGGGGAACATAACTCTTGTGACTGCGATGTGCAAATATGTTATGCTCTGAAAATGCTCATGTTTACTTGAGAAGGATGTATATTCTACTACTGGGTTGAATGCACTATAGGGTCCACTAGTTCTATTTAATTTATAGTGCTAAGTCTTCTCATCTTTATTCATTTTATTCCTCTTTAACCTACCCACTGTTTGGAGTCAAAGAATGAAATTTATCAATTCTCTAAGTTTTTCTTTCATGTATTTTAGGGATATAAATATTTAAATGTAGTTCTAATGTTTTCTTGATAGCTTGAACATTTTAAGCCTTTTACACCTCAACATTCTATTCTAGCTTTCTGTTTTATGCCTTGTGGTTAATCTTTTCTGCTGGGTGGCTGAGGACAAGTTTAAGCAAGAGCTGTATAGCAAAATGCATAACTTTTGTATCTCCCAAGGTCATTCAAATCCCCTCAAGATTTACTTTGTAACCAGGTACAGTGATTTGTAGAACTGTTGTCAATGTTAGCCATCTGGATGAGTCACAGCCATTGTTTGATTAGAATGTTGAGCTGTAAAAGGCTTAAATCAACAGCTCCCAACATTGCCAGTTTTGCCAATAACCCACTGCAATTATTGAACATTGGATTATGTATACAACTACTTTCTCTTAGTTCAATGAGAAAAAAAAATTTTCTTGCCAATGATGATTAGAAAAATTATAACATCTACACCCTGTGCTGTGTATAACTAATAGGAAGACAAGAATATGCATTGTATCAAATTGGGAAATGTACCACTAACGTGTTTTGAAACTGTCACATTGTTATTTCTTATTAAGTGTAATAAAAGAAGAAAATTTTATTATTGTAAGTTCTTCTTTGACTATTGGTAATAATCCACAAAACTTTTGTGTATTCACTTCAGCTCTCTTTCAGGCATAGTTTACATGGCTTAGTCGTTCAGTTTATTTCTTTGAACCTAGTGTGTGTGTAATTGTCAACACAATTAGATTAATCTTTTAAAATATATAAAATCTGTTCAGTCAATCTTGGTTTTTGTTTGTTTATTATTTATTTATTAATTTATTTATTTATTTAGTATTTAGTACAAGGTCTATAGGGTCTCACTATGTAGATCAGACTCAGGGTGATCCTCCTGTTTTTAGCTTTCTAAGTACTAGGATTACAGATATGTACACCATGCCCAGTCTCACCTGCTGAGGTGGGGCTGGCATGGACATGCTGGGGATCAAACCTGGTCCCTGTGACTGCCTAAGTAGGTGCTTTAATCATCTGAGCTTCCAAGCAATGGCTGTGACTCGTCCCAAAGGCTGACACTAATAACAGTTCTACAAAGTACTTTATATGGTCCCAAACTTAATCCTGAGGGGATTTGACCCTGGAAGATACAAAAAAATGAATGTTTTGTTATACAGGTCTTGCTTTGACTTGCCCTTGATCACCTAGCAAAAAAAAAAGCTGAATTACAATGCATGAAATGCAGAGCTAGATTGATGAGATGAGCTGTAGGAAGCTTTGATCAATAGCCTCCAGCATTCCAAGCTTCACTGGTGGCCCATTGCAATTGCAGAACATTTGACTGTGTGTGCATCTGCTTCCTCTTAGTCCAAAGAGAAGAATTTTTTTTTTTTTTTTCCTTACCAACATCAGTAGGAAGGTGGGTCATGCCCACACACTGTGCTCTGTAGAACTATTGTGAGGACAATATTCAATGTATCAACTGTTAAAAAAAGAAAAGGGGGCGGGCATGGTGGCACACGCCTGTAATCCCAGTACTTGGGAGGCAGAGGCAGGAGGATCGGTGTGGGTTCAAGACCAGCCTGGGCTACAAAAGTGAGCTCAAGGCCAGCCTGAACTGCACAGCGAGACCCTGTCTCAAAAAGACAAAAAAAAAAAAAAAAAGCCATGTTTATTGAAAGTGTTAATGTTTAATTGTTTGATCAATCTTATATACCTATATCTATCAATCTAAACTGATCTGATGATGAAAATATGTAATATAACCATTGTTAAATTTAAATAATAATAAAAAAATTTAAAAAAATCCTCTGAGCTATCTAGCCAGCACTATGTTTTTTGTTTTTTTGCTTGTTTATTTGTTTGTTTTGGTGGGGGAATATTTGATCCATTTACAGTTAAGGTAATTACTAACAAGACAGGATTTATGTCTCTTTTGCTACATGTTGTATTTTGTTAATTTCTCCATACAAATTTCTATATATTGAATAAAAATCTTGTAATATAACATTTTAATTTCTTTGTGTATTTACTTTTTCATCTACTTTTTAGTGTTTTCTTTTTTATTTTTATCACTTCTGTTTTTATTTTAAAAAACTTGTGCGTAGTGGCTCATGCCTACAATCTCAGCACTTGGGAGGCTGAGACAGGAGGATCGGTGTGAGTTCAAGATCAGCCTGGGCTACAAAAGTGAGCTCAAGGCCAGCCTGAACTGCATAGCAAGATTCTGTCTCAAAAGGACAAAAAAAAAAAAACAATTGTGCATTTTAGATTCTCAAGTGTTGCCTCTCCATCAATCATGTTCCTGCCCAGTTATTTCTTATTGGAGCTGTTATTTATTTCACTGACATTTCTTCAGTATTTTTTCTTGGGCTAATTTTTTGAAGTTCATGTACCTGGACATGCACAGATACTGAAGCCCATGCTTGGTTAAACAGATTACAACCCCACGTCAGCCTTCACTTCCTTCTCTGTGCAAATCAAACATCAGGTAAAAGTGAGAGGTTAGGCCTTTCACCAGATTTTACTAGAAATATACATAGATTTGCTCATACCTGCAGCCTTCCAAATCCCTAGATATTTGTTGCAGTTGGTCAAAATCCACTAGAGAATTAATTTCTCTAAATTTCCTTTTAGGTTTATGGCCTATATTTTGCTTGCTTTGACTAGCAGGTTTACTTCAAATAAGTGTGAGGTTAAAGTATTGACAAATTTTTTTTTTCAACGAACAGTTTGGGGAAACGCTTTTTCTTACCTGCTAAGCATGAGATTAGACCAGCTAAAGGTGGAGCTTTGAAGAAAGCCTTCTCAAAGACTTTCCAGAAAGTCAGAGATGACAATATCCTGAAGTTACAGTTCATGCAGAAACCCCAAGCCTACTCTGCACCGTGTTAACTCTGATATGTATTAACCTGCTGACTGTCACTAGTTTAAGGTGACTAGTTTCAATGTTATTATTAAGATAAAGAGATCACAACAGGAATGGGGCAAATTAAAACACTACAGAGTTTACCATTGTTGCTGAAATTCTACTGTTCTGCATGAACACATACTGCTAGGATTGTTGCAAGGTTTCAGTTATTTTCCAGAGTTCTGAAAATTTTAATTTTTACTGTCTTTTCCAGGCTCCACATAGCTTTTATCGTTGTGCAAATAATTTCTAATTTTAAAAAAAAATCAACATAAATATGTGTGACTCTCTAATTACAAATGCAAATTTGATGAATTTTTTGTTTAAAATGTTTAATTACATTATAAGCTCAAGTTAATTCACAGTGATTGATTGTGATCTCATTCAGTGCACATAAACTCTTAGGTCTGTACCTAAGTATCTCAGAAGTTAGCTATTGCCAAGGTGGAGAAAGTAAGGATCTAGTCTAGCATCTTTCTCTGGATATGTCAATATCCATTCATTGACTCATGAAATCCCTTGAAATCTTGCCCTTCTAGAAGTTCTGTTTCCACTAGTCTTAGTCTCATCACATCTATCAAATTGTGAAGATGTGCCAAAGCCGAATTGTACAGAAAGACATGGCAGGAAACAGACATATAAACATCTGGCCTTTTCATGTTTTTCCACTAATCCTCATCCTATATTAACTGGGCCTATATGGTTTCAGTATGGAAACCATTCTCTGATTCTCTTTGTAGTCTTTCAAATCCATTGTGCATGCCCTGAGTCCTTTCCATGTTGTTAAGAGCCTGTGATTTTAAAACTAAGACACAGGAACAGTTTGCTTCTTACTTGAGATAATCATAGAATTGTCTATCTGGTGCTTAAATCTGTAAGAGTGGAGCGCCAACTCAGAAAGTATATCTAAGAGAAATGTGGTTAATATTTCCAAAATATCATTCTATCACACTAACAAGGAGCTCTGCACATCTGACAAGTTGTAACCGATTTCTATTTTCACTTATGGGGATATGTTTAAACTATAGCCAATATAATTTAAGTTTTCTGTGTTGAAAAAGATTTCTGACTATAGATCTTGAGGAATATTTCTCTCAATATGTTGGGATGAAATCTTTCCTAAATCTGATAATCTTTTCATCTGTTTCTGTCTCAGTACTGGTGCAAGATGCTTTATATCACTGAGGGAATAATGAAGCAGATTTGGATCCAAATGTGTTTTCACCCTGTGCCCCACCAAGGCCCTACATTTATTCTAGATTTGGGCGTTGAAAAGGACACATCACTTAAATAGCAAATGTAAAATTTCTTTCTTCTTTAGCATTGCAGGTCACTGCTATTTTCTTTCATTGTTAATGATAGTGCTGTAACCAATTTTATCAATCGATCTCCAATCCCTATTCTGTTCTGTAATTAGCTGTATCTATATTCACTCACATAATGGTCTAGGGTATTTCACATTTTAAATAATTCTAGTGCTCACTTTGCGTGGAGCAGAATATTAAGCATAAGACTGAGCTCACTTAAGGTTGGGTGTAATACCAGCACTTTGGAGGCTGAGGCAGGAAAACTGTTGGGAGTTCAAAGTCAACCTGAGCTGCATAGAGAGACCTCAGTTGAAAAAGACAGAAAAAAGGAAAAAGATTGAACTCACTGTAGTACTTCTTTGTTACTTCTATTTCTTCATGTAGCCACTGTCCATAAAGTATATTTGAATTACAAAAATTCTTGATTTTTTTTCTCTTGTCTGAGCCAATGACGCCTGCATCAAAGCAGCCTTGCTTCTATCCAGATTTGCCTAGGTTCTCACAGATCCATCTGGGCCATCCTGCTAGCCTGGCTGCAGCAAAGCTGTACTCATCATGTCCAATGTGCTAAGAACTAGGGTAAGTGAATCACACAAAGCCCTGGCCCTCGTTCTTCCATTTCACCAATATTTAAATATATCTCCTTGGAAGAATGATGTATTTGGTGACTTTGTTTGGAAATCTCATCAAATTTTAGCCTATTTAGTTTTCTATTCTCTTGGCTTGAAGGAAAAATTTCTGGGTTTTGAACTCTGCTATGCTGTACTACTAATAATTACTATCTCTCCTGGCTACCTTCTTATTTCTCCAAACAGTTCTTAGGACGCTCAAGCAAAGTCTGTGAGAAAGCAGAAGTCCTATGGAAATGATGTTTATTTTGTTTACATGAGTCATGACTCTAGGGCTGTAGTTCCCCCAGATGTCCATATATTAAAAGCTTGACTCCCTCCCACCAAACTATGTGGAGATGGTGAAATGTCTAGGAAGGACCTAATGGATAGAAGTTAAGCAGTTGAGTGCATGTCCTTGAAGAAAGTATTCGGTTAGGGCTCATCATTTGAATTTTTCCGAAGTTTTGGGCCTTCCTGAGACAAGCAGGCATCTTCTGCCATATGCATGGGGTATGAGGTACTGTGCTCCCACAGGTCCAACACTGTCAACCTAAGAGACTACACACTAAAATATATGAAAACATGATCTAAAATAAACCTTTTCTAATTATAATTTGATTGTTTTGGTTGTAGCGTTACAGTAATAGAAAGCTGACTAACACAATTATGTGTAAATATATTGATCTTAGAGTCACACAATGTGATTCCCACTAGGGCTTTTCAAGGCCATCAGCTTAACACTGTGTATCTAGGCCATTAAATAATAAAGAACAAAGCATGGTCCAGTGACTTATTCAAGATTATTAGAATTTACTGAGTCCTATGTTGGCATGTCTGTAGGTACAGAATTCTACCAAGTCTAATTTATTTGGGTGGCCAAATAACTTCTATGTAAGACTATGCCAATTAGGTATCCCAGTCTTCATTTTCAAACAAATTTTTTCATCACTTCCACTGTAGAGTGTGAAAAAGTGTACCTAGTGTTTTCAAATTTCTTTCCTTGTGGAGACAGATCACTTGATGTTGACCCGTAAAACATGGATGAGTGTCTGTTGGTGGGAGAAATGACCTCACATTATATCTGAATTAATGAAAATAGAGTCAGAGGTAAAAGGAGATGACGGAACCTGTAGCACAGTAGGGACAGAACTCACTTGAGCTCTGATTTGTGGCCATGATGGAGCAGGGATTTTTGTGTGAAGTTAAAGGGGAAGTTACTGAGTTCTTTTGTACAAAATGCAAACAGATGCTGGATTCCTCTTCAGTGATTCCCTCAGCATTCCCAATGCACATCATGGGCAGGGATCCAATAATCCTACCAAATTTCACTTGACTTTTTTTAAGAAAAGTTCTTGAGCAGAAAACTTTAACTTCACTTTTTATGATACCCATCCTGCAAATGGCATGTGGCTTGAGAAGTACAGTTATCTACCTACCAAATATATAAAGCTATTGATGGGGAAATAACTTCACTGCTGTCCTAAACTTTCTTTCATCTTGCTATTCCTAGTGACTTCGTTATGTATGCAGTTGGGGCTTCCATGTATTGTCCTTTCATAACAAATATATGCCTCTGATTGAATTTTATAAATAAAAGATAGACAAGGATTTACACAGAGATTACAGAAAAGTAAGACAGATTAGTGAATTGAAAGGTATTCCTCTCTGCTCACAAATGTATTCTCCAAACTGTGGCTATTATAAGAGTATCCTTATGAAAGTCTCACTCCCACAGGGAACCTAAAGGCAATTAAAATAACATTAATGTTTTTCATAACTTTACAACGTTTTATGTATGTAATATAACCTAATTATTGAAAAATTATTTGTCCTGAGGTTTCAGAACAGAGAACTAATCTATGCAATTTGGAATCCCAAGCCTTCAGCAGGGAGCTGGCTGACAACCAGAATTCCCTCACCAGCATCTCCAGTTCCATCAGCGAATGTGAGACAGGATTCTTCACTGGCAAATATTAGCTTATTGTAGTTCAAAAATAAATAAATACCTTGAGCAAATGTGCAGTGACACCAAAAATCAGTTTCTGCAAACTGACTAAATATAGTATCAGATGGAAAAACACAAATGAATTCAAGTGGAAAAAATAGAGTTCTAAAACAAAGATCATACATTTTATTGAAATGGATGATTAGCCTGATCTGAATGTAATCAATATTCAACACTCACTTTATGGCAGTAAAGGCCTAAGCTTGCTGGGCAATTTCCAAAATACAGTTCAGTATCAGTTGGAGGCACAAAACATGCCAGAGTTCTCCTTGAGTAGCCATTCTAAACATCTAAACCATAGAACTGATTCAACTCCTCTGATGAACTAACATGTGATATACTAACTAAGCCATGTTAGGGAAGACATAGAGGATGTTACTGGGGTTTCCAGAGTGTAATAATAGAAGTTTCAGAGGAAGAAAAGTTCACAAAAGCACAACATCTCTATCATTGTTAGGATCTAGAAAAATTAGTTGAGTTGTCCAAGATCATATATCCAGTGACAGCCTCAGGCCAAGGTAAAAAGAGAACTTAACGTTTGGGAAAATTCCTCTGCATAGATAATACAGATGACATATGGCAAAGGTCTACCAACTTATGGTATACCATCATATGAGCAAACAAACAAGCCTTCTAGTATTACTCTGAATCCAGTGAGTATTTTAGAAGTGATAAAGTGATGGAAATATTGAATTAAAACAACTTTCAAATTTTCTGGAAGCGCAAAGATGTTACACCAGGAATTAGGAACAGATGATGCCAGTTTGGCAATAGATATGAATCTCAGGGGGCAAAAATCTACATTAGCTACTAAGACATACCTATGCTTTTAATCGCCAAGGTCCCATGATAAACTAGAGTCCACCTAAGAGCTGATTTCAGAAAAGAAGTAGATTTCCTATAGTGATAGCTTCTTTATGGCTAAGGTGTACAACTAGCAAAGCCATGCTTCTAGAATGAATTTTATGTTGACTCACCTATGATAACTCAGTAGCTTTAGTGTCTAATTAGTTAAGTGAATGTAATTATAATTTTTGCCAAAGTTCTGTTTAAAACTAATCATAATTAAGGAGTTGAGATCAACTTGCAGAATCCAAAGATTGACTCATTACTGTATTTTTCATGGAATAAATTGTACAAAGATTGTATGGATAATTTATGTTTGAGGGTGTTCACAATTTTTTTTTTATCAAAAAGGGCTCAAAAATATTTTGTATCTTTTCTGAACTTCTAAGGAAAGCTGTAGCATTTGAGCAGTTGCCAGTGAGTGAAGGAAGAAATTTGCAGAGATGGCATTATAGGTAATGACCTACTTATGGTGACTACCATGCATTTATTAACCAAAACCTAACACATTGAAAATCAAAATATGTTTCCATTCCTTATGTTTTTATCATATCTCAACAAAGCTGTTATATTTTTTCTAATTTTTGTTTGCTTGTTTGTTTTGTTTTGTTTTGTAGTCTGGCCATGGGTGGGGCTGGTCCGGGATCAAACTGCAGTCCCTGTGGTTGCCTAGGCTTTAGACTACTGAACCATCCTGGCAGCCCCAAAGCTGTTATATTTTTAAAATACACATTTACACATATACATCAGAGAATAAAAAGTTTCAAAAAAAAAGAAAAGAAGACTTAGCATGTGGCAATGATAAAATGAAAGGTTTAGGCTGCAGATTGATATAAGAATAAATAGGAAAACAAACTTTTGGGCAAGCAAGCAAGACTTCAGGGAGTCAGGCAACTCCTTGACTCTGACTTTTTTGGTTTTTCTATTAAGCCTTAACATGAAAAAGAAAGTGAACTGAGAGTTACAAATCATTTTTGTGTTTATAGTTAAAGTGTTGGGTATATGGCTAATATTTAGGCTGACCTTTGCTGGATTGTGGAGTTTGTCTGTCTGGAAAGTATCAAATCTCCAGCCAAAAAGTATACTACTGAGAACCAACTGACCTGCATGGATATGAAATATTATCTTCTCTCTATGTAATTTTGCTCGGTAAGCCTTCAGGCCACAATAACTATAGAGATCATGATCTCAGCAGGAGTTGCAGAAGTTACACATTTGCCTACCACCTAGCAGAGTTTGTTAGTGTTACCCACTAAGCTTCTGCCCCTCTTAAGGAAATGATAGCAAAACATATGGTTAAAAACCTGAGCACAAGAGCTCAACCTATTTGAGTTCAAATCCTCTCAGTGTACCCATGTCTTCATCTATAAGATGTCAGCACAGTTTCTCTGAGAAGATTAAATGCATGGGCACCTATTACTTATTATAGCCAGAATTCTGATCTGTTCAATACCTTGCTGATTTCTTTCGGTGGTTTCTGCTTAATTCGTCCAGTTAAATATAGTCTGACATGGCCTATAGTTTCAAGACTTGGTTCAAAGTGATTAAGAGTACAAGCTAGAGTTCTGGCTCTGCCACTTGTTCACACTATGATCCCAGCTAAGCATTTCTAAGCATCAATGCTATTGTTTATAAATTGAAGATAAGTTCTGCCTTTTAGTATTATTAGAAAGGCTAAAAATTACTGTAGCTAGGATACCATATCCACTTTAACCATTTGTTCTCCCTTGGGTAACAATATTGGGAATCTCTGAGATAATAACCTCACAAAAGCACTACACCTTAAGATGGAGGGCAACGCCAAATGGAAACCAACATTCCAGTCTCAATTAATTTGGAAGGTAGGATATCAGGACACACAGAAGATATCCTGGTAGAGCACATTCTACCTAGAATGGTTTTGATAGTGGTGATATAGCTACCTGTTATCAAAATTTTACAGAAAGTATCACAAAAATCAAAATAAAGAGTTCTTTCTGAAATAGAAAATAGAAAAGATGAAGAAACAAGATGCCATCTTAAGCCCCCAGCCCAACCAGAATAAAGTGAGGAGACACCAGCATAGAAGAAATTGGATGTCACACACCTGAAATCTCTGAAATGATGGCAAACTGAAGTAAAGAAACAATTACAGCGGGTATAGAGGAAATCAAAACACAACAATGAAAGAACTGCTGAATATATCTGAGGAAATATTGATAGAAAAACAGAGGAGCATAGAAAAATGATGAAAACTTTGAATGAACAATAATGAAAGAAATACAATATATGAAACAGATTCAAAGAGATACCCAAGAAATTAAAAATTCCATTAGAGAGCTGGGGAGATAGCTTGGCAGTCAAAAAGCCTGCCTGGCAAGAGCAAGGCCCTGTGTCCAATCCCTAGTGCTGCATACCCTCCTGACCCTGGAAACTGGGCATGGTGGTAAAGGCTTGTAATCCCAGTGCTACATGAGGCTGAGACAGGAGAATCACCACGAGTCTAAACTGCACAATGAAACCCCATATCCATTAAATAAATAAATGAAATTTTTTAAATTTTTTTAAAATTACATTATAAGCTGCCAAAACAACTTGAATGAAACTGAATATAGACTTTTGGACCTTGAAGACATCATTCCAGTTAGTGACAAGAAAGACAAGATCCCTTAAAAATAACAAATAAGTAATGATGCAAAGATGAGCAACACAAGACTGATAAGTGTCAGTGAAGAAGGAGTCAAGGAAAACAACATAAAAAGATGATTTTCAGAAGTAATAGTTGAAAAATTCTCAAGCATGGGAAAGCAATCTGACATTTGGATAACTAATGTGTATATAACTCCAAGTATCATCAACCAAAATAAATCTGCACCAAGGCATACAATAATCAAGATACCAGAAATTCAGACAGAAACAACATACTAAAAGCTGCTAGAGAAAAGGATCACATATAAAGAATAGCCCATCAGAATCCCACAAGATTTCTCAACACAAGCCATCAAGACAGGAAGAGCTTGGAATGAAGTATTTTAAATCCTGAAAGAAAAAGACTTGAAACTAGATTAATGTGCACTGCAAAATTAACTTTCAAAATTTATGTAAAAGTAAAATAATTCCATTAGAAAGAATAACTAAAGAAATGCATGATGACTAAAGCAATCATAGAAAGAGTACTAAAAGAGATACATCAACTAGATAAAGAATTAGCAGAACTGTATGAAAACCTTAAGCAAATGGACTTAGTAGACATTTATGGAATTTTCCACTCAAAACCTTACACATTCTTTTCACCTATACCTTGGACATTCTCTAAAATAGACCACATGTTTAAGTAAATGGCAAGAGAGCTAAAATTATCCCATGCAGGGATAAGGTAATAACCTGATCATAGTGCAATGAAATTGGAATTTAAGGCCAAAACAAACAAACTAAATAAATAAATAAATAAAATAAAATAAACACATGGAAATTAAATAGCACCTTCCTAAGCAACCAATGGGTCACAGATGAAATTAATTAAGAAATTAAACAATATCCATAAATGTAATACACCACATAAACGGAACCAAACAGAAAAGCCACTGATCATCTCAATAGATGCAAAAAAAAAGCTTTTGCCAAGTCCAACATTCATTCATGATAAAAAAAAAAAAAAAACCCTACAGGAAATTAAACTAGATGGCATATACTTCAATCTGATAAAAGGTATCTATGACAAATAGCGAACATCATTCTAAACGGAGAAAAAAAAATGAAAGCATTTACTCTAAAATCAAGTAAAAGACAAAGATGTCCACTAGATAAAGAATTAGCAGAACTCATCAATATAGTCCTGGAAACATTAGCCAGATGCATTAGCGGGGAGAGCGTGAGAGTGAAAAGAAGAAGAAGAGGGAGAGGGAGAGGGAGATTGAGAGGGAGAGGGAGATAGAGAGGGAAACGGACAGGAAGAGGGAGAGGGAGAAGAAGAGAGAGTAATAATTGGAAAGAAGGACCAACCAAAACGTTCTGTGGATTAAAGCACCTACAAGCAGGCTCAGGGGCTGGGGGTTTGATCCTTGGGCCTGCTGTGCCTGCCCCGCTTCGGGGGCATGCTGAGATGGCAATTGAGACTGGATGTGGTGGCACCCACCCATAATCTCAGCTCTTGAAAGTCTGTAAACAGGCAGATCACAAGTCCAATCTAGTAGTGAGACCCTGAGCACCCTCTAGACCCTTCCCTTAAAATAAAAATAAAAAAAAAAACTGGAAAGAAAAAGTTGATTTATAATTGTTCATGGATGGCATACTCTACATGGAAGGTCAAAATTGCTGTACCAAGAGACTCCTAGAACGAATAAACAGATTTAGTAGCATAGCAGGATACAAAGTCAGCACTCAAAAATCAATAGCATTCCTCTACAAAAACAACAAATTCACAGCGTGGCAAATTAGAGAAACAACAGCCTTCAGAATAGCATCTGAAAAATTGAAACACTTAGGAAATAATCTAACAAAGGAAGTGAAAGAATGATACAATGAAAAACATAACACTCTGAAAATGAAAGAGAAAAGGATTTAAGAAAATGGAAAGATTTCTTGCTCATGGGTAGGAAGAACCAACATTGTGAGAATGGCCATACTCCTCAAAGTGTTATACAGATTCAAGGCAATCCCAAACAAAATACTATCTGGAGAGATCACAGACCCAGAGAAAACACTCCTAAAATTCATATGGAACCTGAAAAGACCTAGAGTAGCAAAGGAAATCCTGGCCAACAAAGGCAAGACCATAAGCATTACAATCCCTGAGTTGAAATTGTACTACAAAGCTACTGCAATATAAATAGTAGCGGCAGAAAAAAGAACTAAAGAAGGAAGGAAAGAAGGAAGGAAGGAAGGAAGGAAGGAAGGAAGGAAGGAAGGAAGGAAGGAAGGAAGGAAGGAAGGCTACCTTATCTTTGTATAATGGTCAAACATGTTCATTGGAAGAAAGATAGCCTTTTAAATAAATTGTGCTGGAAAACTGGATTTCCACATACTAAAAAATAAAACTAAGTCTAGGTCAATTACCATGCACTAAACTAAAATCAAAATGGATTAAAGATCCACTAAAACAGAAACATTAAATCTACTAGAAGAGAAAGTAGGTAAAAATTGAAAATATAGGGATATGTAGAGAGTTAATGAACAAAAACCAAAATGCTCAGGAAATACTTTAAAGAATCAACAGCTGGGATCTCATCTTACTGAGAAGTTTCTGCATATATATCACCAGGCTGGCTAGATAGCTGAGTGAATTAAAGTACCTGCTTAGACAGAAGCAGGGGTCAGGGCAGGATTCCTGATGTGTTGCACCAGCCCTGCCCCCAGAGAACACTGAGATGGCTGTGAGACAGGGCGTGGTGACGCACCTATAATCCCAGCACTTGGGAGGTTGAAAACAAGAGGATCTCTACAAGTTTGATCTGCGTTATGAGAACCTGTAGACCCCATACTAAATACATAAAAAAGGAAAAAGGAAAAAGAAATAAAAAATAAGAAGAAAAGACTAACAGATTGAAAAGAGAACTTACAAATTGGGAAAAATCTTAACCACCAGTCACTCAGACAAGAAACTTTTATCTAGAATATATATAAAACTAAAAAAATCTCAAGCATCCAAAATTCAAAGACCCAATCCAGACAAGGGCATCAGAGATGAACACACTTTTCAGAGTAATAAATACAAATAGTAAATTGATATATAAAAAATATTCACAGCACTAGCCATTTGAGAAATGCAAATTATAACACGACTAAAATTTCATCTATCCCAGAAAGAGTGGATATCATAAAGAAATCTTCTAATAATGAATGATGGAGAGGCTATGGGTAAAGAGGAGCCCTTTCCCACTTTTGATGGGAGTGTAGACTCATACAACCTTTATGGAAATCAGTGTGGAAACTCCTCAAAACCTAGGATTAAAGGTCCTATTTGACCCAGCCATTTCCCTCTTGGGCATTTTTCCAGAAGAACTGAAATCATCATACCACAGCACTATGTGTGCACCCGCAATCTGTTGCAGTATAATCCATCACAGCTAAATCCTGGAGGCAACCCAAAGGCCCATCAACTGAGAAATGGGTAAAAACGATGTGATATTTTTATACAATGGAGTATTACTCAACTATAAAGATAGACTAACTTAAGACTTTTATAGACAAATGGGTGCAACTATATACGCTCATAAGTGAAATAAATCAGACCCATGTGTGCAAACATCATCTCCCTAGTGTAAGAACCTGAAAGAGTAAATAAAATCTGAAAAGTACAATAGACACGGTAAAAGGAGAAGAAAGGAATAAATAATTGTGATAAGGGAAAGGAAAAAAGATAGGGAAAAAATCCTACATGTACATACACAGGATAGGTGCGATGATTATACTACTAATTTCTCTTGGTTCTTTGAAGGTAGCTGTTAATGCTTAAAATTTTTACTTTGACCAATTTTACATTCTTACACCTATAATCTGAGCAACTATACTGAAGACAATATTGCTCACTATAACAACCACTATTGAGTTTGTATATCATTTCTAATGAATTACCATTTTTCTATTCTTGAAATTTAAAAAACTGCTGACTCATGAAAGTGGCCATATGTCCCTCAACACATGAATGTATAAAGAAAGTGCGCTGCTTAAACACAACAGAATACTACTTTTCTATAAAGAAAAATAATCTTGAGTCATCTGTAGGAAAATGGCTGTCCCTTGAGACCATAATATTAAGTGGAATAAAAGGGACACAATCTTAAATAGTGTGTGGTTTCTCTTACGTGAGAAACCCAAAATATAAATAAAAAAGCAAAACAAAAGATAGATAATAAAAGGTACTCCCTATTATGCAGCTGAGTAAACTGAAAATAAGAGAAATTAAGATTAATTGCTCATTTTCTCATTGTCTTCTGATATCCAGGGGAACTATTTCAGCTCCACAACAATTAGAAGAAAACATAGATCTCACCTTAGACATCCCAATTTACAGAAATTGTCCTAATCTTGCGTCATCACGGCTTCGCTGTCTTTAAACAAACTCAGCTAATGGGTGTGGTAAAACAAACGTGGATGTTTTCTCTGATATCCCTTTTCAACACCTTTGCTGAGAATCAATTGGGTGCAGATACATGGACTTATTGCTGGTTTTCCACTCTGTTCCAATTCTATGGTTGTACATCAGTACTGTGTTCCTATGGCTTTGTAGTATGTATTAAAGTTAGGTAGTGTGATGATTTGAGATTTGCTCATTTTGCATAGTTCTGTTTTTGTAATTTTAGCCTATTTCATGCTTCCATATTAATGTTACGATTGTTTCTTCCAGTTTGGTGAAAATATCTGTACCAACCACATTCCCATTACTAGACATAAGAATCAAAATCACAAGTTAAGGAGGGAGAGGCTTACTTTGGCACACAATTTCACCCTTTGGTCAGTCTGCTTCAAAGGAGAGACCTCAGGGCAGCATAGTGCTGTGGAGCAAAAGCTACACAGCTCATGGTAGATGTGAAGCAGAGCAGAAGAAGAGTCTGAGAGAATCAAAGATGAAGGTCCCAAGGTCATACCTCTGTGATCAATTCAGACATGCCCACCAATGCCAAGGGCCAACCCCAAAGCTAACCAGGCCAAGCCCAAACTTCCAGCATGTTATTCATATTTGGATGAAGAGTGCCTTCAAACTGTATCTCACTTTGGGCAGTATGGATGTTTAAGCAGTATTTTCTCTTCCAATTTGTAAATATGGTACACACTTTTACTTTTTAGTGTCATCTTCAATTTTTCCAGTGTTTTGCAATTGTCATTATAAAAGTTGTGACATTTGACTGTGTCAGCTTGAGAAGGAAATGCCCAACCAAATCAGATCAACATAATTCTGGTTTGGCTGGAGAGACTTGCTGAAACAGAAGATTCAAGCTGGGTGTGAGCCACAGCAACTAACAGACTTGTCACCTAAACAGAGGAGGAGGGAAATGAAGAAGGCTCATCTCTGTTTCTTCAGAAGCACCCCAGTCCCCCAGTCTTCTCCTTCAACTTAGACACCATCCATCTCCTAACTTCCACTGCAGACTCCAGCTGTGCAGCATAGGTGCTTTAATTTTTCACCTCAGACCCTTTGGCTTCCTGACAATGGACTCATATGGATCACTATGGTGGGCTCCACCCTAGCCTTCAGTTGGATTCTTCAGATCTCCAGCACATAGAAAGCTTGTTGAAGCTCTGCTACATCAGACTCTGAGGGCAGCCACTGTAAGTCAGTCTTGTAAATTCTTACATACGCGTATATCTTGCATTAAGTATTTCTCTAGTGAGCACTGTCTATACAGAAGGCTTTCATTTTCTTCACTAAGTTAATTTCTAACTTCTGGTTGTTTGTCTTTGGAGCCTACTATAAATGGTATTGTTCTTATGATATACCTCTCAAAAAATTCAACATTATTTTATAGAAAATCTACTTATTTTCTATGCTGATTTTCTATCCCATTACTTTGCTAAATTTCCTTATCAGTTACCGTAGACTTTGGTGCAATCTAGAATTTTTTTATAGACACAGTCATATCATCAGAGATAATTTAACATCCTAGTTTACTATTACAGCCTTTTATTTCTTTCTCTCAACTAATGGCTCTGGCTAAAATTTCTAGTATGTACTGAATCTGAACAATCAAAGTTCAAATCCTTATCTTGTTACTTATTTAAAGAAGATGCATTCATCTTTTCCCAACTCAATGTGATATTGGCTCTGGATTTTTTTATACATAGATTTTATCATGTGGAGATGCAATCGTGTATATAAGTTGTTCAGGGATTTTATCAGAGACAATGTTAAATTCATTAAATCTTCTCTATATCGATTGAGGTCTTATATGAGTTTTATTTTTTATTATATTCATGTGATCTATAAGGTTAATTAATTTGTTTGTGTTGAACCATCCTCACATCCACAGACAGAAGCCAGTTTGATCATGGTGTACCATCTCTATGAGGTACTGTTGAACTTGATTTGCTGAATAATTTTTTTCTCTATTCATCAGCACTATTGGTCTATTGCTTTCTCGTGTGTGTGTCCTTGTCACCTTTTGGTAACAGAATGATGCTGATCTCACAAAAGATTTAGAATGCTTTCCTCTCTTTAAATTCTCTTTTTTTAAATTTTATTAATTTCAACAAGAAAGAAATAGCAATGAGACAGTTTCAGAATATATTAGTAGAACAGCCACAATAATCAATACAATGCATATTGTTGTCTTCATAGTAGTTGTTCGGAGTAGAAAATGCAGACATGAATTTTCTAAAGACTATTGGTACAAATATTTCTTCTAACTGAACTATGAGACAGTGGTTGTATGCATAGTCTAATGTTCCATAATAGTAGTGGGTTATCAGCAGAACTGGCAATGGAAGGTGCTGACTTAATCCTTTTACAGCTCAGCATACTAATCTGCCTTTACTTTTTATGCCTTATGGTTTTACTTTTCTGCTGGGTGGTTAAGGTCAAGTTAAAGCAAGACCTATATAACAAAGCATGCATCTTTTGTATCTGACAAGATCAGTCAAGTGCCCTGAGGATTTACTTTGTAACCATGTGCAGTGTTTAGTAGAACTTTTGTCAGTGTCAGCCATCTGGATGACTGACGACCATTGCTTGACCAATTTGCTCTCTGTGAAAGCCAGAAAGAATGTTTTCTCTTTAAGTGACTCTCCTTAGGTACACTGTACATCATCAATCCCTTTCTTCTGTGGCCCCATAATCTCCTTGAACAAAAATTTTGAGACACCACTGAGTTATAGGATGTTACAGTACAGGGTCTCTTGTGTCCTGAGTCCTCACTGACCTTGAAGAGTAATCAAAGAGAATAAGAGACAAGGAAAAATACCATAGGATTAAGCTGCTACAATTTAGTATACGGTTAGATTTCTAAATTTATAGGTAAAAATGTCTAACTATTTCTTGTTTGGTTTTTGTCACATTCTATAGGGATTTATTAGAACATTGATGATAGATGGAAAATACCTTTCTAAGGAAAATGCCTTTCTAAGACATTCAACATTCAGAAAGACAGCGATGTTAAGCTCAAGTACTTAGGTTATAGAGTAATAGAATCACCAAGCTTCTCTTCTGGAGGATTAAGACCTTAAGTAGGCTGACCAAAAAATTAGAGAAAAAGAAGGGCAGCAGGGTAGCCAATATCTTGGCCCTAGTCCTCCTTTCCTTCAATTCTCAGTTAAGTATTGCCAGTGATACTTTAAAACTTCAAAACTTTCATAAAAATCAACAGCAAAACAATCACTCCTAGAGATTTTATAAAAGAGAATAAAAATAGTAAAAAAAAATTAAGGGAGACTTTTTATTATGAGCTTATGTCATTACTCATTATTGGTATAGTCAGGATTTTTTGTTCAATTTTAGTAGCTTGTAAATATCTGAAAATATGTCCAATTTGTCTAGATTTTTCAACTTCTAAACATATGATTTTTAAACATTCCTTTATGTCACTTTGAATTTCTGTGATATCAGTGCCAATGTCTCCTTTTTAATCCCCAGTGAAGGTGGACTCTCTTTTTTTTCTCCACTCTGTTAATGTTCTATGGTGATTGATTAATTGGTGGCCTACTTGAGTGTGAATGTCCAGCTGGGGTGGTTCTTGGGAAGAGCATGAAGGGAGAATAAAAGGGAAGGATTTTATTCTGCTTTCACTTGGAGAAACATTTGCTGTTCTCTTTGGCTGAGCTCCAGTCTTTCTGGAGGATGGCTGTTGTTCTCTTGGGAAGAATTCTGGTCGCTGCCCTCACCTTGAGCATTTTGTCTGACCTGTGGTACAGATCTTTGTGCTGAGAGCTTTGGTCTTTGTCTTTATCTTGGACTTCTTCTCCTGTTTCTTCTGGGATTAGCCTTTCAACCACAAGTGCAGACTTTCTAGCTTCTGGGCAGGCTCTTGGACTTTACGGCACTCTATCACAAATTCCTTGGTTCCCTGGTACAGTGGTGGGTCAGACCACCCTGGGCTGGACTTGCGCATGACATTACCGTGGAATCCACTCTCTTGGCTGGATTCTTCAGATCTCTGGTACTCTTTCACCTCTGACTCTACTAAGTATTGACTAATACATATAGTTAAATGCTTGCCAGCTTTGTTTATCTTGTCAAAGGACTATTTTGTGTTTCATCGTTTGTGTTGCTCCTATATGTTTTGTTTCATTTATTTCCGATTTGAGTATTATTACTTTTGGTAATTTACTAACTTGAGATATAATTTGTTATTGTTTATTCAAGATGCTGAGATGTATCACTGGTTTATGGGAGAATTTACTTTTTTATGGTGACACTGCTATAATATTCAATTTTAGTACTATTTATTGTTTGATCCACAAATATTGGTTCCAGGATACTTTTAGATTTCCATTTTCACTTTCTCCTTAACTTTCTGTTTATTCAAATATATTTGTAATATACTACTATTTTAAAGTAACAAATGTACCTAGGACTTTAATGAGCATAATTTTTGGACAGATGAAAGCACTAAGATGCTTTTGGTAAATCATCCAAAGCCAAGGACTGCCAAGAATATGAAGGAAGCTCAGAGTTTTCCATAGTCATATGATTAACGAGGAATAAGAGTCAATACTATCAAATTAGGGCTTGAGATGTCATAGTATCAGAGAAAATACTCAGGCAAGTATCTGTCCCAATTTGGCTATGCTTTTCTCCAAAATGTTGCAGAGTCCAAGAGATCAACGAGACCAATTGGGGCAAAACAATGAAGGATTTTAGATGCTTACTGATCCACTAAACTCATGTCCCAAAGGACTGGGCATTAGAACTAAGGAAATCTTCTAGATTTATGCATTTGACTGAGGGGACTGGTCTTTATAAACTTGGGGGTGGAGTGGAGCAAGTGTGGGTACTAAAGAAAGACAACGCAACTAATAATTGAGCCTTAAAAGATGATAGAGCCTTGTGGATCCTGTAAGGACAAAATGGCATAAATGCTGCTTATAGGACATATTGAGGAACCAGAGCAAGAAGTTATAGCTATAGAGGAGGACTGTGGAGTTGGAGGAAGATTGCTTTTAAGTCCTGCTTCATTAAGGCTTTGCTAAATCTGAAGCTGACAATGGCAAGAGTCAAGGAAGTAAAACAAAAATAACAGCCTAGAAAAGCTATTGAAAAACCTCAAGGTACTCAGGAGACAAAAACTGATAAGTAGGAGTAATTATAGAAAAACAGGCTTTCAGCTAAGAATACTAAAGAAGAAATAGATCAATACTGGGGAAGCATAAAATGCAGCTTCAGGACAGCACCTGTACTCAAGAAATTGGCCCACATTATGACACTTACCAAAAGAAATGTAAATATGAGCTGATGGATCATATTTACACAATCTCTATAATTTTCTTTTGAAATACATTATCAGGCAAAGGTAAATGAGTAAAAGCAAAGAATGGAAAAACTGAAAATTAAATGATGTAAAAATGATTCATATGTTGTAAAGTTCAAGAACATTATTTTGGTAATGAATTTCACAGTTAAGAAAATAAATGATTGTAATCTAAAAAATATAAATTATATTATCCAAAAAATGTATAACTTAGTAAGGCACTTCATAAGTAAATTTGTTACACTTTACGTATGGTAGAAAAGCAAATATCTAGGTAAAGGCAAGTTCGAGAAAAGAAAAAGACAGGTAGATCATGAGAGAAAGTTCTAATATAATATAATAAAAAGCACAGACAAAACAGAAATGATGTTTTAAGGAAAATCACCTAAGCTTGTCCAAGTGAAGACAAAATATCTAGTCACAGAATCAAGTAACAATGTGTCAGATACAACACAAATTCAAAGAAAAACACTTAGTGCAACATATAAAACTGCTTACAATGAGGAAAAGATTAAAAATGTAGATCAAAAAACATTATCATTCATAGTTAATTATCTTTAAGAAACAACAAAAATTGCATTTGGCTTCTGCAGAAGACAGAGAAACAATGAAGCTGTATCAGTCAGCGTTTACTAGAGGAATAGTTACAATACAAGATGTGCAAATGTATAAGGCATTGTAAGATTGCCTCAGAGTCAGGTGGGAAAGCTTGCAGAGGGGCTCTGCACCCTGGAGACCAAGGTCTGGAGCTCTCTGCACTGTTTTGTAGAAATCCGTTTCAGGAAGCCAAGTGTCTGCAGTGGAAGGACAATGAGTCCACACCAGAAGGCTGAAGGATCCAAGACAGACCTCGAACATCTGCTCTAAAAGCCAAGAGACAACATCTAAACTGACTGTAGAGACTGGAGCACCTTCAATGAAAAATGGAATGGTCTATTTCTTTCAATTTTGTTTGTTTGTTTGTTTGTTTCTTTGTTTCTTTGTTTTTGGTATCCTTTAAGTGATGAGTCACTCTAGGGTGGGACCTCCATGCTCCAAGGTATGGAATTACTTTGCTGATTTAGTCAAACTTTTGCATTTTCAAGCTAACATAATATATCAGCCACTATAGACCAACAACCTAAAAACGCTGAAAGGAAGCTTCAGATAGTAACCATAACTTCAGCAAGTCCTTTCATCAAGTGTATCATTGATAGAGAATGTTTTAATACAAAACAAAGAGAATTCATTGTTCACTGCCCTGTAACAATTAAAGAACATTTTATGCAAAGAAGGAAAATTATCCCTGAAAAAAACTAGAGATTAAAGAACTAAAGGATACAAAATGATCCGTTGGTTAGTATATATAAATATTAAATAAATAAAATAATAAAAGTCTTAAGGCATTAAGTATTTAAATATAAAAAAGTTAGAATGTAGCAGTAATATATATTTCTGAAAGAGTAGAAGAAATCATATCTTGAATTGTTAGAAAATTGGAGAAAAAAACTAGTTTCTAGCAAATCACTATCAAAGCTTAATTTTATAATAATTGCTGAAAATATTGATAATATATAATTGAAGTATAGTGGAAATAAAGGATAAAATATTAGAATAATTAAGAGATTATATAGAGAGAACAAGAAACTGAGAACTATCTACTACAGTTTTCACACATGATATTAAATTTGACCCAGCAATTTCAGCCTTCACAGAAAGTTAGGAGTGAATGAAATGTGCACAGTAGCCTTATTCTTAGTGACAAATGCTAACGTAGAAGTGACCCAAATGTTTATGAATACGAGATTAGATGACCAAATAGTGGTGTGCTTATGCAACAATAGGTTATATGCTAGTGGAAATGAAGAAATTATAGTTATATTCAAACTTACAGATGAATTTCATAAATGTTACATTAAACAAAAAGTTAAAAATCTAAATAGAGTATTTACTATAGACCTACACTTATATAATATCCAAAAGTAAGATAAAAAACTTTTATTGTAAAAATTTTTAGACAAATTATAATCTTGGGAGTGCACTATGGTGTCAAGGCATTGAGAAAACTTCTGGCCTATCAGTTATGTGCAGTTTCTTGATCTGGGAGATGGCTGAATAGGTGTGTCACTTTTTAAAGATGCCTTTTGATATTGCATACATTTTTCTCTAGATATAATTTAATTAAATTTTTCAAAAAATAGGAAAGAATGCAAATATAAAAGATTGTGGTACATGAAGTCACATAGGTAAAAATATCAGTATTTTTTTACAAGATGAGTAAAATATTGATGAACATTTGGTAAAATACAGTTGACCAAATTTTGTAAGATAGCAGAATGTATTTCCATGATAAACTATTATTAAGTATCCCAGAACTGAGTAAGTTATGTGGTAGATATAAAAACCTTTCAGGACTAACTTCCTGTTCCAGCCCAGACCCAAATCGCACCGCTGGGAGCTGAGCCTGCGCACCCGCCGCGGGTAAGCTCCCTGCACCCCTCTGCCCCACCTCTGCATTCCCGAGACTAACTTCCTGTTCCAGCCCAGACCCAAATCGCACCTCTGGGAGCTGAGCCTGCGCGTCGGCTGGGTCAGGATACTTGGTCTGCCTTCCCTTTCCCCGCCCTGCCCCCGACCCTCTTTTTTTTTTTTGAACCCCTCCAGCCCAAGCTCCAGCACCGAACCCATCAAAT